>JAMWET010002030.1:52500-86080 GCA_024036415.1 Prochilodus magdalenae | reverse complement strand
CTCCTAAAAATATCATGGGGAAGTAACAACAAGGCATTTCAAACTCTCAGGGCTCAGGGCTTGTGTGAAGCAGAGACTGAGTGATACTGCTGTCCTCACAGGTCTCTCTGGGTAATGGACTGAGTGGTTGGAGCCCTGTGAGCTCCGGTTTCAGGCTTTCAGAGCTGCTGAGAAAACTCCACCCAGCTGTATTTGACACAGATCCTCTATTTAGCAGTAGCTCTAAAATCAGACTCCACAAATCAGGTGAGCATACAAACACCAATAACTGCAACTGAGTTTAACAAGTTCCTACTGATGTGTGATTTTATTCGTGGTGCTTTTGGACAGTTCAAACATTACAACACTGAAGAGCCCGTTTCTACTCAGAGCTGATTAATAAACGCAGGGCACTGTCCGTGGTGCTGAAACCCACAGGCTGGCTAGCTGGATGCATTCACTCAATTATATGTTAGTGGATGTATATGGTAGGTGTTTCTAATAAAGTGGCCAGTGAGTGGAACTACAAGGTAGGTGTTTCTAATAAAGTGGCCAGTGAGTGGAAGCAAAAGGCTGGTGTTTCTAATAAAGTGGCCAGCAAGTGGAAGCACAAGGTAGGTGTTTCTAATAAAGTGGCCAGTGAGTGGAACTACAAGGTAGGTGTTTCTAATAAAGTGGCCAGTGAGTGGAAGCAAAAGGTTGGTGTTTCTAATAAAGTGGCCAGTGAGTGGAAGTACAAGGGAGGTGTTTCTAAAAAAGTGGCCATTGAGTAAAAGTACAAGGTTGGTGTTTCCAATAAAGTGGCCAGTGAGTGGAAGCACAGGGTGAGTGTTTCTAATAAAGTGGCCAGTGAGTGGAAGCACAGGGTGAGTGTTTCTAATAAAGTGGCCAGTGAGTGGAAGTACAAGGGAGGTGTTTCCAATAAAGTGGCCAGTGAGTGGAAGCACAAGGTTGGTGTTTCTAATAAAGTGGCCAGTGAGTAAAAGTACAAGGTTGGTGTTTCTAATAAAGTGGCCAGTGAGTGGAAGTACAAGGGAGGTGTTTCCAATAAAGTGGCCAGTGAGTGGAAACACAAGGTTGGTGTTTCTAATAAAGTGGCCAGTGAGTAAAAGTACAGGGGAGGTGTTTCCAATAAAGTGGCCAGTGAGTGGAAGCATAGGGTGAGTGTTTCTAATAAAGTGGCCAGTGAGTAAAAGTACAGGGGAGGTGTTTCCAATAAAGTGGCCAGTGTGTGGAAGGTGCTTCAGTGGAATATGTTTAACTGTCCTCACCACACTGACAGCTGAACCCCTGTAACACACCAGCAGTTGTTTTCTATTGGAACCAGTGAACAGCTGCAGCAGTGTTCTCCCTGCGCTCGTCTGGTGACAGTAACTCTACTGTACTTTTATAAACTCAGTCACTTCATTGTAAAATGAATTGCATAGTTAGCTGCACACCTCCTCTCTGAAACGGCGGCTCAGGAAGAATGCTTTTGTGGATAGGCCAATTAAACCATGTGTAGGAGGAGATGACTGAAGGCGTAAATGCTGGGGGGACATAAGAGGGTTAACAATCAACTGATAAAACACTTCAGAGAACAGCACACCCCTTCATCTTCCTGCTCGTCTTCATCCTCGTCAGAAACGCTGGAGTGAGGGCTTAGCGCCAAGCTCCGGCTCCGGAGAGACTCGCCAACACGACCGTATCGTACGGGGCTTTCTCCTTCAGCGAGATTAGTGTGAAATGAGGTCAAGAGCAAAGAAGGGCTCTTCAAAGTGACTGTGACCTGAGTTAAAAGGAGAAGGAGAAAGAGCAGACTCTCCCAGAGAACCGCGTCAATACAGCGCGTGCTTCAGCGGTCAGCGACTGACATGAAAGGAGACGGTCTCTCCTCCTGCTGCACGACGCTCTCACATACCTACAGGTGCATACAAATACCTCCACCAGCAGCAAACACACAGGGATGATCAAGACTGCATTCAGAAAGAAAGAAAGAAAGAAAGAAAGAAAGAAAGAATTAATGAGTTAATGAAGGAATGAATGAAGGAATGAATGAATGAATGAATGAATGAATGAATGAATGAACGAACAAACGAATGAAAGAAAGAAAGAAAGAATTAATGAATTAATGAAGGAATGAATGAAGGAATGAATGAATGAATGAATGAATAAACGAACAAACGAATGAAAGAAAGAAAGAAAGAATTAATGAAGGAATGAATGAATGAATGAATGAACGAACAAACGAACGTAAGAAAGGAAGAAAAAAGAAAAAAGTAAGAAGAAACGAAGGGAAAAGGAAAGGAACTAAGAAAGAAAGAAAGAAAAAAAGAAAGAAAGAAAGAAAGAAAGAAAGAAAGAACAAACGAATGAATGAACGACCGACCGACCGACCGAACGAACGAATGAACAAACAAACAAACGAAAGAAAGAAAGAAAGAAAAAAGAAAGAAGAAACGAAAGGGAAAGGGAAAGGAACTAAGAAAGAAAGAATGAATCAAAGAAAGAAAGAAAGAAAGAGAGAATTAATGAATGAATGAATGAATGAATGAACGAACAAACGAAAGAAAGAAAGAAAAAAGAAAAAAGTAAGAAGAAACGAAAGGAAAAAAGAAAGGAACTAAGAAAGAAAGAAAGAAAAAAAAAAGAAAGAAAGAAAGAACAAACGAATGAATGAACAACCGACCGACCGACTGAACGAACGAATGAACAAACGAACGAACGAAAGAAAGAAAGAAAGAAAGAAAAAAGAAAGAAGAAACGAAAGGGAAAGGGAAAGGAACTAAGAAAGAAAGAATGAATCAAAGAAAGAAAGAAAGAAAGAAAGAGAGAATTAATGAATGAATGAATAAATGAATGAATTAATGAATGAATGAACAAACAAACAACCGAACAGAAGAAAGAATCAATTAATTAATTAATTAATTAACAAACAAACGAAAGAAAGAAAGAAAGAAAGAAAGAAAGAAAGAAAGAAAGAAAGAAAGAAAGAAAGAAAGAAAGAACTAAGAAAGAAAGAAAGAAAGAACTAAGAAAGAAAGAAAAAAGAAAGAAAAAAGAAAGAAAGAAAGAAAGAAAGAAAGAAAGAAAGAAAGAAAGAACTAAGAAAGAAAGAAAGGAAGGAAGAAGGAAAGAACTAAGAAAGAAAGAAAGAAAGGAAGGAAGGGAGGGAGAAAGAGGAAAAAAGTGTAACCATCAAATCATCACAAAGAATGATAGAGTGTAAGGGGGGAGAGGGAGGGGCAGAGAGTTGATTGATTATGCTCCTCTCTCTCTCTCTCTCTCTCTCTTTCTTTCTCTGTGTGTGAGAGGAGATGAGGTCAACACTCACTCCAAACGTCCACACTACAGGAAATCCAATCTAGTGCTGTATTACTCTCTCTCTCTCTCTCTCTCTCTCTCTCTCTCTCTCTCTCTCTCTCTCTCTCTCTCTCTCTCTCTCTCTCTCCTGTAGTCTCTCTCTCAGAGGCTGTATTATGGCGTGTGAGCTGTGAAATGAGCTCTATGTATTTGGTGTCCTCTGTGATTGACTGAGTGTTGCATGAGCTGAATGCTCACCTTAACTGATCTCTCCAAGCTCCGCCCACAGATGTTTGTTTACAGCACCTGCAGGTTAGCTGAAATCCCATGTAACCAGACAGATTACTGAGTTTAGCACACGACAGTGATGAGCTGAACACTTTGCTCAGGTTTAATAAAACAGGGCAGCAGAAACGACCCCCCTCATCACCGCTCATTTCTCCCGAGGGGCTACAGCCTCTGACTGGCGGAGCTCCAAGGGAGGGGTTTCTGATAAAGTGGCCAGTGAGTGTATATTTGATGGACTCATTAGTAAAGCACAGCACATGGTCACCCATCACTGAACCTCATTTACCCAGACAACTACAGCCATAACTGTTCAGCGCTACACGTGGTGTTAGTGGAGGCTCGGCTTTCTATAATACACATATAACGCTACATTAACTTCCATCACTCCCCGCCCATTAACACCCTCCGTACGGCAGACAGGCGCGGGCTGAGCACACGGGGTTATGTAGATTACACAAACACTGGGTTACGAATGAGTGCTCCTAGACCGTCAGTCATAAAACCGTGGTCCAACCCTCCTGAAAGAAAGCAAGGAAGAAAGAAAGGAAGGATGGAAAACGAAAGGAAGAGTGTTCTGGCAGCTCTTGTGAGTTTCTCTCTAACTGTGTTAGATGGATGTGTTTTTGTACGAGGTCCCCATCACCGGCGACAGTAACTATAGCAACAGAACAGAGGACAACTGAGTTCACAAGAGAAAAAGATGGAGAGAGAAAGTTGGAGAGAAATGGGAAGAGAAAAAGACATGGGAAGAGAAAGAGGGGCTTGGGAAGAGAAAGAGAGGCTTGGGAAGAGAAAGAGAGGCTTGGGAAGAGAAAGAGAGGCTTGGGAAGAGAAAAGAGACTTGGGAAGAGAAAGAGAGGCTTGGGAAGAGAAAGAGACTTGGGAAGAGAAAGAGACTTGGGAAGAGAAAGAGAGGCTTGGGAAGAGAAAGAGAGGCTTGGGAAGAGAAAGAGAGGCTTGGGAAGAGAAAGAGACTTGGGAAGAGAAAGAGACTTGGGAGGAGAAAGAGAGGCTTGGGAAGAGAAAGAGGGGCTTGGGAAGAGAAAGAGGGGCTTGGGAAGAGAAAGAGAGGCTTGGGAAGAGAAAGAGACTTGGGAAGAGAAAGAGAGGCCTGGGAAGAGAAAGAGACTTGGGAGGAGAAAGAGAGGCCTGGGAAGAGAAAGAGACTTGGGAAGAGAAAGAGAGGCTTGGGAAGAGAAAGAGAGGCTTGGGAGGAGAAAGAGAGGCCTGGGAAGAGAAAGAGAGGCTTGGAAAGAGAAAGAGGGGCTTGGGAGGAGAAAGAGGGGCTTGGGAAGAGAAAGAGAGGCTTGGGAAGAGAAAGAGAGGCTTGGGAAGAGAAAGAGAGGCTTGGGAGGAGAAAGAGAGGCCTGGGAAGAGAAAGAGACTTGGGAAGAGAAAGAGAGGCCTGGGAAGAGAAAGAGACTTGGGAAGAGAAAGAGAGGCCTGGGAAGAGAAAGAGAGGCTTGGGAAGAGAAAGAGAGGCTTGGGAAGAGAAAGAGACTTGGGAAGAGAAAGAGAGACTTGGGAAGAGAAAGAGAGGCCTGGGAAGAGAAAGAGAGGCTTGGGAGGAGAAAGAGAGACTTGGGAAGAGAAAGAGAGGCTTGGGAAGAGAAAGAGACTTGGGAAGAGAAAGAGAGGCTTGGGAGGAGAAAGAGAGACTTGGGAAGAGAAAGAGGGGCTTGGGAAGAGAAAGAGCGGCTTGGGAGGAGAAAGAGAGACTTGGGAAGAGAAAGAGAGGCTTGGGAAGAGAAAGAGAGGCTTGGGAAGAGAAAGAGACTTGGGAAGAGAAAGAGAGACTTGGGAAGAGAAAGAGAGGCTTGGGAAGAGAAAGAGAGACTTGGGAAGATGGGACAGATGGAAAAGGCAGAGAGATAGAGAGAAATGAAGGATGGGATGGAGGGAGAGAGAGATGGAGGCATGAGGTCAGTTGTCTTGTATCTGAAGTGCCGTGTGCACACACCCCGGTCTGTGGACGGTGAGGCTGGTACTGACCTCGTTACCTCTGGCTATGGACAGGTGTACAGAATCACCTGCTATGAAGTTAATTAGATAGACCTCTCCCTCACACCTGTGCACTGACCACACACACCACCACACACATACAGGCACACACTGCCCATCACAGGTGTGGAGAACACCGTCACTGTTCAGACTGTCTTCTTCTCCTTCTTCCTCTTCTTCCTCTTCTTCTTCCTTTTCTTCCTTCTCTTCTTCTTCTTCCTATTACTCTCTCTTTTTCTTCTCCTTCTTCCTCTTCTTCCTTCTCTTCTTCTTCCTCCTCCTCTTCTTTCTCCTCTTCTTCTTCCTCTTCCCTTTCTTCTTCCTCTTCTTCTTCCTTTTCTTCCATCTCTTCTTCTTCCTCCTCCTCTTCTTCTTCCTTTTCTTCTTATTCTTCTTCCTTTTACTCTCTCTTCTTCTTCTTCTCCTTCTTCCTCTTCTTCTTCCTTTTCTTCCTTCTCTTCTTCTTCCTCCTCCTCTTCTTTCTCCTCTTCTTCTTCCTTTTCTTCCTTCTCTTCCTCTTCTTCCTCCTCCTCTTCTTCTTCCTTTTCTTCTTTTTCTTCTTCTTCCTCTTACTCTCTCTTCTTCCTCTCCTTCTTTATTTTCTTACTTCTCTTCTTCTTCCTCCTCCTCCTCCTCTTCCCCTTCTTCTTTTTCTTCTTCTTCCTCTTACTCTCTCTTCTTTCTAACCTTCTTCCTCTTCTTCTTCTTCATTTTCTTCTTCTTCTTCTTCCTCCTCCTCTTCATCCTCCTCCTCTTCTTCCTCTTCCTTTTCTTCTTCCTCTTCTTCTTTTTCCTCTTCCTTTTCTACTTCTCCTTCCTCTTCTTCTTGTTCCTTTTCTTTTTGTTCCCCTTCTTCCTCTTCCTCATCTTCCCCCTCCTCTCCTCTTCTTTTTCTCCCTCTTCTTCTTGTTATTCTTCTTCTTCCTTCTATTCCTCTTCTTCTTCCTATTTCTCTTCTTTTTCTTCTGTTTCCTCTTCTTCATCCTCTTCTTCCTTTCCTTCTCCCTCTATCTCTTCTTCCATCTCTTCAACACTCTTCATGTTCAACATCAAACAGCTTTGTTTCTTTGAATGCTACTGCAGGGACCACTGGTTGACCGCTAGCTGCATCATCCGGCATCCGTCACACATTGAAGGCCTGGCGTCACTCCAGCTCCACCCTTACCACACAATCTGCAGGACCAGTGTGAGAATAGCCAGGTTGCACGGGACACCATACAGAGAGACACTCCTTCTGTACATTCAATACTGTCCATATCAGACCACCAAACGTGTGTGTGGAGGCACTGTGGTCAGCACCAAGCTGGATGGTTTGTTGTGAAGAGACACACATCCAGAAGGCCCTGGACTCACTCCACCTCCATCACTACCGCACCATCTGTCTTATATTTGTAGAACTTGCACTTTTGTCTACCTCTTGCTCTGTATCTGTTTACTGTACATTCGGCTCTAACAATACAAATTTCCATATGTGGGATAATCAAGGGTCATCATATCTTAGCTACCTTAGAGAAATCGGAGCGTCTACAATCAACCATTTCACACCAAACCACTCTGAATGACTCCGTTTACACCTCGACCACCTCTCTTCATCCAGGACCGTCCTGAGGAGGTTGGGTTCCACCCCTGAGCCTGGTTCCTCTCGAGGTTTCTTCCTTACTCAAGGGAGTTTGTCCTCGCCGCTGTTGCCTCTGGCTTGCTCACGGGGGGGCCATTCCTATGTCTGTACATTACCTCTGTGTTTTTCTATTCCTTTATAAAAACTGATTATTGATTTAATAAATATACTGAATATAATATAATTAAAATATACTGAATATAATAAATATTGATTGATTGATTGATTGATTGATTGATTGATTGACCACTGAAATAAGCATTCAAGGAAATCAGTGGAATCCCCTTCACCTTTTTGGCGTCTGTGTCAACACCCGTGTGAAAAGCTATGGGAGAACACTGTATGTCCCATATATGGACATTATAGCTATATGTCCCATAGCATGCATTAGCTTTATCAGCACCACCAGCCCATGTGGTTATCCCTGATGCCTCTCCATCTTCCTATGCCTCTAGCTCTCGCCCGCCTCCTGTCCACCTTACCATTTGGCACAAACCATCAGTTTACAGCCATGTCATGGGTAAAGCTGCTCAGTTTACCCCACTGCCCTGTGGCCTAACCCCAGCCCGGCCCCGCCCACAGCCACCTAACGAGTTTATGCGTGCGTGCGCAGACATGAATCACCGAGTCGGGGCGGGAGAGAGCGAGACAGGGTGAGAGAGGGCTATTAAAACGTAACTGAGATATCCCCTGGGATACACACGCACACGCCCGTACCACCGTCTCGGGCTCCCTCTCACATACACATACACAAAGAGCATCGTTAGGACATAAGCGGGGGTGCAGTGGAAGTATAGGGGGCACTAAAAACATGCTATGTTGTTTTATGGCCCATGTTATGCCTCCTTTTTTTTCCCTCCAGGGGTGACATTCAATTTATATATATTTTGGTAGGCCTGCAGTACTCTGTACATCAGCGCTATCGGACAGGCCAGTATATCACCAGAATTAAACGCCCATGGGCAGTTAAAACCGTCGCCATAAACAGCGCCACTGCACTGCCGTTATTCTATCTGGCGTTCTCTTTACATTTTCGCTTCAGGGGTAGAGCTAGAGATATGTAGAACAGAGCAGTCTGAACCTACACTCCAGTTTAAGCATTCACACTGCGGCAAAAGTGGGAGGACCTCACCGAATTTTAAGGGGGACTCCACCTATTCCTCTACGGAATGAAATGGCCGAGATGTAAACAAAGTAATTTAGAGTGGTTTGGTGTGCAATACTCCATTCTAGAGAAAACCGTGTGACAGGAACCAGACGCCCACCTCTGAAAGCTCCCTCACAGAGAGATATCATCGCTGTCCAAAGAAAAACAAGTATCTCCAAAATGGCAACTTTACAGGAGAGGCCAAAAACCTCATTGACTTTTAATGTAAGTCAATGGAACCAGACGTCTTTTCAAGCACTTTTGGGCCATTTCTGTTGGTCCATTCATTGTGCAATTCTCACACAATGTAAATGGCAGCTGCTAAGTTCAAGTGAAGTATACAAGTCAAAATGGACAAAAATGAAGATGCATGTTTTTCATTGGACAGCGACGATATGCTGCTTGCTGTAGATTTGTGACTGAGACTCAGCCTAAAACGGACACACGGCATGGAGGTGTGGAAGTTCCTAATGGTGTCCTGTGATAATCCATCCCATCCAGCTTGAACATCCTCACACAGCTCCTGCAGATGGTGCGGTAGGGGTGGAGGTGGAGTGACACCAGGCCTTCTTGGACATGTGAGGCGAGACTCGTCACTGAAGATGATCCTCTGTCATTCAGAGTCACTCCACGACAGTCTGGCACCATTGCCGTCTTTGGTGGCACTGACGTGGTTGTCGTAACGGTGTGCGTGCATGTAGTCCAGCATCATGCAGCCGCCTGCCAATGGTGCTGGCACTAACCGGATGACTCATGGAGGGCATCACTGCTCCCTGAGTGTCCGTAATAGTGGATGTTGTGTCAGCCAGGTACAGCGCTAAGGTCCATCTATACGTCATATGCCAAACCTGCCCACCGAGTTTCATTCCTGTCGCTTGATTCCTTCTGGGCGCAGCTACTTGTCCCACAGTTTTTTGGTGGATGAGTGTATTTACTGGGTAGTAGCAGGTGGGACCCAAACACAAAAGGCACTAAAGAGCTGGGAGGGATACGACACTTTACACTGGCTTCTGTTCTGCTAACCGTAATTGAGAAACGACCGCTCTTTGTGTGCATTACATCCTATTGTGTAAGTGATTAGCCTGAGCACCACGCGCTATGAAGTACAGTTCACTACCCGCTGCTTGGGCAGCCTACAGAACTCCAGGTCTGACAGCTGCAAACACTGCTATGCTAAGCAGTGAAGAGGGGGAAACTGGGCGGTTGCTACCTCTTGCTCTGTATTTGTTTACTGTATATTCTGTGGTAATGATGCAAATTCATATATGTGGGATAATAAAAGGCTACCTAACACCGCCACTGTAGAGAAATCTGAGCCTCTACAATCAACCATTTCACACCCAACCACTCTGAACGACTCCGTTTGCACCTCGACCACCTCTCTTCATCCAGGACCAACCTGAGGAGGTTGGGATCCGCCCCTGAGCCATTGCTACATGGGAGCAAAACTCTTAACAGCGTACTCTGGCAGAACCGAAGCTTTTAGTGCGGATTAGATAGCAGTTTTTCAGATTCTTCTGAGTGCAGTTAATGGGACATCCCAGCCTAAAACTTGGGTTTAATAAGGTCCCTGGACAAAAAGCTAGCTGCATGCATAAATTCTTTCCTAATAGTTCAGCTTATGTTATTTGTCGTGTTGTGCAGTATTCGGTGCCCCACTGTATCCTTCAGCCTCACCCGTTTGAGAGCAGTGGCAGAGCTCACCAGTGTATATCACTTTCAGCTTTTCTTTCACTATAATACCCAGCATGCACTACACAAACACACCACACAAAAAAGTGGACATTAGAGACAAGTGTTGTACCTGGCCAGCCACAAAAGCAAACCTCACTCAACCGTGTTTAGCAGGTAAAGAGTTCTCCACAAGGTGGCACCACACGTATAAAACAGTGGACCATCTTCAGAAATGCATTCAAGTAGAAGCAGAGAAGCTTTACATATATATATATATATACTGTATATCATGCACTTTCAGCTTTTCACTTTCAATACCCAGCATGCACTACACAAACACATCACACAAAAACCTGTGATGTCAGCCTAGCCGCTGATCTATAGATCTGTACATCTAATACATACAATCCAGCTAGAATTAGTTTAATTCCTGCCCTGGTCATCAAAAAAATCTTTATGTGGCACAAACTGGATATTAGAGAGAAGTGTTGTACCCGGCCAGCCACAAAAGCAAGCCTCACTCAACCGTGTTTAGCAGGTAAAGAGTTCTCCACAAGGTGGCACCAATTAGCAGTTAAACAGCTTTCAGTGCTTTATCAGAACAGTGCTTTGCATCAATGACCTTTTGGATTAAACAATAGAAGCTATACTGCCCCCTACACCTCCACTAGGGTATTACAATATGGATCATTCGGAAAACATTTTTTAAATAAAACAAACTAATTAATATTACCTCCTCCAGGGGCAGAGCCAGGGGGTGGCCAAAGGTGACTATGCTTCCCAGGCCCCACTAACATAGTATGTCAGCGTCTTTATCTGTCAAAATGAACAGCGTCCTTTTTGATGAGCTGCTACAAAACCTGTTTAAACATGAAATTGTCCCTCAAGGGCTTTGCACTTTAGAGGCATCCCTAATTTATAAAACGGCAGCCTGACAGGACTCATGATCAAATGTATTCACCTTCGCTATACCGCAGTTCTGACTTCAAAACACTCAATCTGGATTCCAAACTGCATATCACACGTATAAAACAGTGGACCATCTTCAGAAATGCATTCAAGTAGAAGCAGAGAAGCTTTATATTTCACAGAATGCATCTCATATATATATATATATATATATATATATATATATATATATATATATATATATATATATATATATATATATATATATAGAGAGAGAGAGAGAGAGAGAGAGAGAGAGAGAGAGAGAGAGAGAGATAAAGATATGACATAGCCAAACATCCACATTGTGTATCAAGAGGACATGACTGGAGTCCAGGATCATCAAAACTAAGAACACTGACCGTCAGTTACATGGGCTTCATAATCGCCAGTGTTTCATTAGAATTATTCATTCCACCTTAAATGTTAACTTACATCCTGGCCCCTGTACAGGTGCAGATAGCTACTGCACGATTTACAGTGGAAGAGAAAATACACATTGTTATTGACCATTGTTAGTCCCCGTTACAAAATTTCCCGTTATCTCCCTTAACATATCAAATTCCCGCCCAATGCAAAAAATAACAGGGAAGCTGATGTGGGATGGTTAATGCAGGTTCTTTACACCAGGTCTAACCTGGCAACCCTGTTGTAAAAGTTCCAGCTATGAACAATGTAGAGGATTTACGAACAATTTTAAAAGAAACTATAGGAGCCATATCGCCCCCTACACTTCCTGTAGTGTATTACAGTCTGTCAGAAAGGCAGTATAAGTCATATAAATATTATAGAGCACTTCTTACATTAAACTTTATGAGCCATATCGCCCACTACACTTCCTGTAGCATATTACAGTCTGTCAGAATGACTGTGTAGATCATATAAACATTATGGAGCACTTTTTACATAAAACGATAGGAGCCATATCGCCCCCTACACCTCCTGTTATGTATTACAATCTGTCAGAATGACCGTATAGATCATATAAATATTATAGAGCACTTTTTAAATGAAATTATAGGAGCCATATCGCCCCCTGTGCCTCCTGTAGTATATTCTAGTCTGTCAGAATGGCAGTATAGATCTTATAAACATTATACAGCACTTTTTACATGAAACTATAGAAGCCATATCGCCCCCTACACTTCCTGTAGTGTATTACAATCGGTCTCAATGACCATATAGATCATACAAACATTATGGAGCACTTTTTAAATCGAAGTATAGCAGCCATATCGCCCCCTGTGCTTCCTGTAGTGTATTACAATCTGTCAGAATGACTGTGTGGGTCACATGTGTTAGCACTTGACTGATGTTGCTGATGCCTAATCATTTCTGCCTTACTGAACATAAGGTTAAACCGGAACTAGACGTCATGCAGAGCCTAGTCCAGAGCAGCTTGTATACAACACATGGCAGTATGCAGTCTAATAGAGTCAGAGACTTTGGCCTGTGTGTTGTGCTGTCGCTATGGTTCCAGCAGCGTCTCAGCAGTGAGGATGAGATTTACTCTGACTACCGCAGTGAGCTGGATGGTAGGTGTGCATACATACACTCTGTTATTCATTCTGTATACCCCAGCCTGAGAAAGCATCAGCCCGCTGCATGCCATTCCCACACTCCTTCTCTCTCTCTCTCTCTCTTTCTCTCTCATTGTTCACTCCTTCTTTTCTTTTCACACAAACTCTCTATAATGTTGGGCATGCATACACTTACTGTTGCATGAATAGGCGTGCCCAGAAGGAATCAGCCAAGAGGAATAAAACATGATGCGTAGATTTGACATCATGAGACATGCAAATGGTCCCTGTTTCACTCTCAGCCGCGCATGTGACAGGCCTTATCGCTGTACCTGACAGACCCAACACTCACGACTGCAGACATTCAGGGCGCAGTGAAACCCTCCATGAATGACCCTGCTAGTGCCAGTAACACTGGCAGACGGCTACTCGACACAGGGCTACACACAAACTGATACACTACACTTAACACCATGCCAACGTCCCCAAACACTGCAACGGTGTCGTGCCAGGCTGTCATGAAGTGACTCTGATTGGTAGTGGGTCATCTTCAGTGATGAGTCCCGCTTTTGTCTTGGTGGAGGCGACCAAAAAGTCAGTGTGTGGAGGCACCGTGGTCAGTGCCAAGATGAAGGCCTGGTTTCACTCCACTTCCACCTCTACTGTGAAATCAGCAGGAGCTGTGTGAGATTGTTCAAGCTGCATGGGACGGATTATCACAGGACACCATTAGGAACCTCTACAACTGCATGCTGAGACGTCTGGCATGTTGCGTTAGCAAACATGGTGGCCCAACACTGTCCTGGGGCACAGGGCTGCAGTCCCCTCCCAACAGGACCAAGCTGAGAGTGCTTATGAGAAGAGCACAAAAAAATCAACCGCCTATAAACCACACCAAGCCAAGAGCACATGTGTGTTAGAGGGGTTTGAGCACACATCCTAAACGGGGTTCGATATTTTTCTCATTTTCTGTACTTTCCAAAAACCACTGATGATACATTTGTAAGATGAGGCAACATGTCATTCAGACTGCAAACAAACAGGGGAGATGCATCACCAGAAAGTTTTGGTGTTCACTCCTATAATAAGAAACAAGGAAATGCACAGTCCCTTCCTCCGTGATGTTAGAAATACCAACTGTTTACTTACCAGTCTAGAAGAGGTGTTCCAGATTCAGGACTACCCTTCATCCCTTTATATGCCAAGAGCATCTCCAGGGGAAGGAAACAGCGCCAATAACAACTTTCGTTTCCGTTTGGTCTTTGTTATTTAGTTTGAGCAGGTGGTGATGGCCAAAATGGTCAAGAGCTTCAGCCATCATTGTGATCCTTTCATTGGCTCCCTGTCTTTAAAGGGGCACAGTCCCGAATACTCAAGTCCACACCCAGGACCGATTCTGCGCTTATTAAGGGGAGGAGCTCATTATCACTGTTTTGCTTTCACAGACAAGAATTCCATCCAAACTGTGGATCAATCACCCAGCAGTTCCACCTGCAGGAAGGTTTCCAGCATGGTAAGCATTAGCTTCATCGGTTCACTGCCTTTGTTAATATCCAAGCACTCAAGTGGCAATGAAAAGCGCCACAACAGGCAATATGAAAGTTCAAGTGGAAGCCAACACCAAACCATCAATTTCAGGAGGACTGATCAGTCTCTGGACCACTCCAGGACACACATACGACCTTTACCCATAACTGGTCCTAGGTCTGGACAGGACCCTAGTGTTAAAATGGCCAGTATGATCTAACCAAGACAGGGACCTTCAACATGATTGACAAGAGGTTAGAATTACGTGTCAGCAAGACGTGCACCAACAGTTTGTCCTCTTTTGAACTCTGGTATGTCACCCATAATGTTGTGTGCATTGCAGTATTTTGAGCAGAACTGTGCTCTTACCTGCTAACTGAACCTTCACACTCTGCTCTTACTGGTGCAATGTGCAATTAATGAAGATTGGCCACCAGGCTGGTCCAATTTAGCCATGAGACCTCCCACACTAAAATGACAGGTGTTTCAGTTTCATTGTCCAACCCCTGTATATATATATATATATATATATATATATATATATATATATATATATATATGATTATTATTATTGAAATACATATGAAACTGAATATATATATCGTCGCTGTCCAAAGAAAAACATGTATCTTCATTTTTGTTGATTTTTACTTTTATGCCTCATTTGATCACATGAGCTGCTGTTTACACTGTGTGGAGATTTCATGAAGAATGGACCAATAGAAATGGCCCAAAACCGTTTGGAAAGACGTCTGGTTCCATTGACTTCCATTCAAATTAAAAGAGGTTTTTGGCTTCTCCTGTAAAGTTGCCATTTTGGAGATACCTGTTTTTCTTAGGACAGCGACGATATATATATACATAGATATATTTCAATAATAATAAAAAATACATCTTCACAGATAAATTTAGGCCTTCTCTGAACCCTCATCATTCCCCACTGGTATTATTGCTGACTAACAAGAGGCTTTGTCAGTTGCTTAGAATAACGACAAGCACCATTTCTTTTCCAGTTAGCAAGTGCTTCAGGTGAAAATGACAACAACTAAAATATATCAGGAGCTAAATTACTCACAGTTACACACTCGGGCCCAATTCGCAATTACCCCAAGCTTCAACAAGAGACGTCAAAATCAATGAACGAGGCTTTAAACTATAAGCTCTGATGACAATTTAATAAACTCTAGCAGCGAGCAAAACGGAGAGAAATTGAGATAAATGATCAGACCCAAGTTAATCTCAGAGTAAACATAAGTGGATATACCGTATAGTTTAATAATATTAATATTAGTAGGCAGGGATTAGAGGTGGAGAGGAGGAGAGAGAGACAACGATAGACAGTTTTGGCATCAGCTGAGTGACAGACAGGTCATTAGAATTCCCCTGCTCCTCTGCTCCAACAGATGGTCTCATTCCAGCACCGCTCAATGACAGTCAATTTAACAGCTTCCAGATTAGCATGAATTGTATGTGTGTGTCTGTGTGTGTGTGTGTGTGTGGGGGGGTGTGTGTGGGTGTGTGTGGAGGAGAGTGAGCACGAATAAGAAAAAAGGAAACTCAGATAAACTATAGAAAACGTCCAACCTAAGTGACAATCAACGTGACGGACAACTTAATGGAGGTCAGCTGCAAAGTTAGAGAATCCTTCCAGTCTGAGAGACTCGAGGAACACTGCAGCCTATACCAGCCTTAAATACATATCGTCTCTGTCCAATGAAAAACACGTATCCATTTTTGTTGATTTTGACTTTTATGCATCATTTGAACACAGCCCTTGCCATTTATGTTGAGGGAAATTTTCATGAGGAATGGAACAACAGAAATGACTTAAAACTGCTTGGATAAAACGTCTGGTTCCATTGACTTGCATTCAAATTACATTAGGTTTGTGGCCTCTCCTTGTCATTTTGGAGATACCTGCTTTTCTTTAGACAGAGATCGTATTTTTAAACGTGTTTACTCGAGAGATTCAGCAGCTCCCCAGTGTGACCTGTCACGTACAGGGTAACAGGGATTCAGTGCAGGAACCTCTGGTAAAACGACTGCTTGACACTCAAGACTCTCCTCAAGGACTCAAGACTCGACTAGAAGCTTAAAACTCAGCTAAAAGACTCAAGACTCGACTCACACTCACAGCCAAAAGACTCAGGACTCGACTCACACTCACTGCTAAAAGACTCAAGACTCGACTCACACTCACTGCTAAAAGACTCAAGACTCGACTCACACTCACACCCAAAAGACTCAAGACTCGACTCACACTCACCACTAAAAGACTCAAGACTTGACTCGAACTTGCACCTCAAACACTCAAGACTTGACTGAAACTCGCACCTTAAACACTCAAGACTCGAATCAAACTCGCACCTCAAAGACTCAAGACTTGACTCAAACTCACACCTCAAAGACTCAAGACTTGACTCAAACTCGCACCTCAAAAGACTCAAGACTCGACTCAAACTTGCACCTCAAAGACTCAAGACTCGACTCAAACTCGCACCTCAAACTCTCAAGACTTGACTCAAACTCGCACCTCAAAGACTCAAGACTTAACTCAAACTCACACCACAAAGACTCAAGACTCGACTTAAACTCGTACCATAAACACTCAAGACTTGACTCAAACTCGCACCTCAAACTCTCAAGACTCGACTCAAACTCGCACCTCAAAGACTCAAGACTCGACTCAAACTCGCACCTCAAAGACTCAAGACTTGACTCAAACTCACACCTCAAACACTCAAGACTTGACTCAAACTCGCACCTCAAACTCTCAAGACTTGACTCAAACTCCCACCTCAAACTCTCAAGACTCGACTCAAACTCGCACCTCAAACTCTCAAGACTTGACTCAAACTCGCACCTCAAAGACTCAAGACTTAACTCAAACTCACACCACAAAGACTCAAGACTCGACTTAAACTCGTACCATAAACACTCAAGACTTGACTCAAACTCGCACCTCAAACTCTCAAGACTTGACTCAAACTCGCACCTCAAACTCTCAAGACTTGACTCAAACTCGCACCTCAAACTCTCAAGACTTGACTCTAACTCGCACCTCGAAGACTCAAGACTCGACTCAAACTCACACCTCAAAGACTCAAGACTCGACTCAAACTCACACCTCAAAGACTCAAGACTTGACTCAAACTCGCACCTCAAAGACTCAAGACTTGACTCAAACTCGCACCTCAAAGACTCAAGACCTGACTCAAACTCGCACCTAAAAGACTCAAGACTTGAGTCACCACCACATGTGGGAGACTGGATTTCAAATCCCGGTCTGGGTGAGTAGGCTGTGCTACACCAAAAAGAGTCCTTGGGCAAGACTCCTAACACTACACTGGCCTTCCTGTAATATGATTAACCTTCTAAGTTGCTCTGGTTAAGAGCGTCAGCTAGACGCATAAATGTAAACATATCCTCACACCTCAGAAATTCAAGATTTGACTCAGAATTGCACCACAGATATTCAAGACTTGACTCGGACCTCAGGGATTTTTTTGACTCTGTTCAGACTCACCCAGAAAATTTGAAACTTGACTCAGACCTAATAGACGAGACTAAGCTCACACCTTAGAGACCCAAGACTTGACTCTGACCCACACCTCAGAAACTCCAGACTTGCACTTTGAGACGTGACTCAAACTTGCACCACAGAGGCACAAGACTTTGACTCAGTTCAATCTCACACCTCAGAAATTCGAAACTTGACTCGGACTCATAACTCAGAGACACTAGACGAGACTAGACGAGACTAGACTCGGACCTCAAAGACTCAAGACTTGACTGGAACTCGCACCTCAAAGACTCAAGACTTAACTCAAACTCACACCTCAAAGACTCAAGACTCGACTTAAACTCGTACCATAAACACTCAAGACTCGACCCAAACTCGCACCTGAAACACTCAAGACTTGACTCAAACTCGCACCTGAAACATTCAAGACTTGACTCAAACTCACACCACAAAGACTCAAGACTTGACTCAAACTCACACCTCAAAGACTCAAGACTTGACTCAAACTCGCACCTCAAACTCTCAAGACTTTGACTCAGTTCAATCACACACCTCAGGAATTTGAAACTTGACTCGGGCTCATAACTCAGAGACACAAGACGAGACTAGACTCGGTCCTCAGCAAGTCAAGCCTCGAATTGGACTCATCTTTTAGAGACTCCAGAATTAATTCAAACTCTCACCCGAGGGGTTTCAAGACTCTGACTTTCACTCAAAGACTCAAGACCTAACTCTGACTCTCATCCCAAAAGATAAATGACAGAAGCGCTTTACTGAGGTAAGAGGAAGTGAAGTGACACAGTGGTGAAGTGTATCCTTGAGATGCGTATGCATGGTCGTGTATCTCCGACTGCATCTGGGTATGTGTGCTTGTTTCTGTCTGCTGCTGCTGCTGAGCAGACGGGTCGCTGGCCAGGCATGAGGAGACACAAAACTCATCTCTGTCTGCTCCCTGCTGATAAGCTCCCCTCATTCGGCATGCATGCGAGTGTGTGTGTGTGTGTTCCCCACAGCCCAGGCCAAACCTAATTACACTTCACGAGGGCACAGACACGATGACTGTGAAACGGCAGCACTCAGTGGCACGTACACACATGCAGACGCCTGAGCCGATATCTCAGAGCTCGTTCTCTTACTCCTCATATTCAGACCCTATGTGCCAAGATAGCGCTGCTCTGGGGGCTTACAATAGAACGACCGCTGATTCTGAAACACTGTCTAACTCTCCACACGGACCAAACGAGTCGGAGGAGCAACATCATAAGCCCCGCCCTTTTAATTTAAATCACAACTGTCCTCGCAACACTCATCCACGTTCAGTTATTTAGCTACAGCTAACGTGGTCTGAACTAACAGAGGAATAATCAAAGGAGTGGTATTATACATCCAGTCCCGGGGGATAGAGGGATAATTACCTGCACTGTTGGAAGACAGAAAGGGCAGAACCGAAATGTCATTGCTGTGTCTCTTCATTCTCTGCTTAACACCGCGCTAGTGAAAACGCTAACACTGTAGAAACAGCAACACGAACTGATGTAATGCACTTAATGCAGGTTATTTCAACCAACTGCCCACTTCATAAGGCAACCCCTTTGTATTTCTCCTCACTGGCCACTTTATTGGAAACACCTGCCTTGTATATACACTCTTTGGCCACTTTATTAGAAACACCTACCCTGTACTTTCACCAACAGGCCACTTTATAGACCTCCATGGTATTTCCTCTCACTGACCACTTTATTAGAAACACCTACCTTGTACATTCAGTCTTTGGCCACTTTATTAGAAACACCTACCTTGTACTTTCAGTCTTTGGCCACTTTATTAGAAACACCTACCCTGTACTTTCACTAACAGGCCACTTTATTGACCTCCATGGTATTTCCCCTCACTGGCCACTTTATTAGAAACACCTGTCTTGTACATACAGTCTTTGGCCACTTTATTAGAAACACCTACCCTGTACTTTCACTAACAGGCCACTTTATAGACCTCCATGATATTTCCCCTCACTGGCCACTTTATTAGAAACACCTACCTTGTACTTTCACTAACAGGCCACTTTACAGACCTCTATGGTATTTTTCCTCACTGGCCACTTTATACAACCCCCCACCCCACCCCCTTTGTTTTCCCCACACTGGTCACTTTATTAGAAACACCAACCTTGTTAGAAATACCTACTTTGTGCTTTCACTAACTGGCCACTTTATTAGAAACATCTACTTTCTATTTCTACTAACAGGTCACTTTACAGACCTCCATGGTATTTCCCCCTCACTGGCCACTTTATACAACCCCCCAGCCCACCACCCTTTGTATTCCCCTCACTGGCAACTTTATTAAAAAACACTTACCTTGTACTTTAATTTACTGACCACTTTGTTAGAAACATCCACCTTGTGTTTCCACTAACTGGCCACTTTATACAACCCCACTACCACACCCTCATTTGTTTTCCCCCTCGCTGGCCACTTTATTAGAAACTAACAGGCCACTGTAGGACTGGATGGTATAAATACCACTCCACTTGATTGTTTCCTCTGTCAGTACATTCAGACCACGTTAGCTGTAGCTAAATACCTACTGAACGTAGGTGACTGTTTTCGAGGACAGTTGTGATTTAAATTAAAAGGGCGGGGCTTATGATGTTGCTCCTCCGACTCGTTTAGAAACCCCTACCCGTGTGGAGAGTTAGACAGATGTTTTCAGAATCAGCGGTCGTTTATTATTATCTTGTTCTGCCCTCAGAGCAGCGCTATCTTGGCACATGGTGTCTGAACATGAGGAGTAAGAGAACGAGCTCTGAGATATCGACTCAGGCGTCTGCATGTGTGTACGTGCCACTGAGTGCTGGTGCAAACACATCAGAGCGGTGTCCCATTGGTTTTACACCTCAGAGTCACTAAGAGGTTGAAAGTGGACAGTTCACCACCCAAAAAGATCCAGCCAGCTCGGTGTTCAGACTGTGACTGGCGAATGAAGGACCGGAATACTGCACACAAACCCTCCATCACCTGTAGTCTCTAACTGTACACCACCAAGATGGAGCTACATGAGAGGCATTTCTAATAAAGTGTCCAGTGAGCCTAAGTAATCCATTATTAATGGCCTTTTAATTGACCATCTATTTCTGACTGGGTTGATCGTTATTGGCCAGTTGGGAACTGTGCTTGTTTGTTTATCTCGCAGTAAACATTTAAAAATGCATCCGGTCCCCAGCAGGAGCCAATCACACTATGCAGCTCCGCCTAACAAACTAAGCCAGACAAAAATTCATCACCAACTTATTTGTTTATCTAATTGCTCATCTCCTAATGTATTTATTTGCCTACTCCTTATCTCCTCGGAAATAGAGCCTCTTCCAATATTTATGTAAATGAACTTCGTTATTAACAAAGCAAACATGATTGCTATCGCTCTAATTCAGTATAACTGCAGTCACGGTAATTGAAGAGCAGTTTAGCACGTCCTGCTGGCCAGTCGAGGCACTCAGGATGACTTGGGGGATTTAGGATGACGTGGAGGGAGTAAGATGAACGGCATCGGGCTGGTGGAAAATGAAATGCGTTTTCTGGAAAGCTGGGATTCTGGTCTGTTAGACCTCAGTCCTACTTAGAGTGTTGTAGCGTCTGCCTATTCAGTTCTAGGGCTCAGGAGACTGTGGTTCTGTTCTGCCAGAACCAGATTCCACAGTTTGATCCTCTGTGGTTTACACATGAATGAAATCTAACTGAAAACCATCACAGCAGTGTTTGGTGAATGCTACGATGCTCAACAACAGGAAGAATAGACCCAAGCTGTTTGTGGTTGGGAACTAGAAGGTTGGAGGGCTGACACCGTATGGTCACTACCGTCCTGACTACACCCATCAGCCATAACATCAAACCACCTCCTTGTATGTACTGTACACTCACTGTCCATTTTATCAGCTCCACTGACCACATAGGAGCAATTGTAGTTCAACAGTTACAGACTGTAGTCCATCTGTTTGTCTGTCTACTTTGTAATCCTGTTCTTCAATGGTCCGGACCCCCACAGGACCACCACAGTGCTGCTGGACTAAGGATCGTACACCAACCAAAGCTATCCACCTAACTTTGTCTGGTGGGCAGGGTCCTGTCAGTGTCACTGCAGTGCTGAGAATTATCCACCACCCACATAATTCCTGCTCTGTGGTGGTCCTATGGGGGTCCTGACCATTAAAGAACAGGATAAAGTATACAGACAAACAGATGGACTACAGTCTGTGTCTGATCCTCTCACACCAGCACAACACACACTAACACACCACCACCACGTCAGTGTCACTGCAGTGCTGAGAATGATCCTGTGGGGGCAGTATATTTTCCATCACCATGAAAAATACAGAAATTCAGAAACTCAGGTGCGGTGACATTGGGAATGGAGATAAAGGTTACCAAATATAATAATTGATGATAAATGTAGACTGGTATGGGCGATATTTATTGAGCTACACATACAGAAATAGCATCTCTCAGTACGGCTAACCCAACACGCCAATGGTCTCGGCATTGAGGTGTAGAGGTTCCTAATGGTGCCCTGTGATAATCCATCCCATGCAGCTTGAACATCCTCACACAGTTCCTGTAGATTGTGCAGTAAGGGTGGAGGTGGAGTCCCACCAGGCCTTGTGGACGTGTGATGCGTGAGAACAAACTGTCCACCTTGATGCTGACCACGGCGCCTCCACACATGGATTTCTTTGTCGTCTCCATCAAGACGAAAGCGGGACTCGTCACTAAAGATGACCCGCTGCCATCCTAGATACCAGTTATCCCTCTCCATGGTTTGTGTAGGTCTCCCAGTTCCTTCATGTCTCTGGTACATGCCTTCTTCTATCAACTGACGGCAACAGCGTGCTATGGTACTGTCCGCATGACCAGTAAGGCAGCCAATACCTCAATAAGACCATCCTGCTAGCCAGAGCTACCATGCGACCCCTCTCCAACTCTCCCAACTTCTCAAAACTCTTCTTTGAGACACAGAACTCCTAAAAACGGATGCTACCAACACAACAACGCGACGCCCAACAGGACGACCATTTACAGTCAGCCAGGTACTCGCAGGTCTCATGATGTCAAACCCACCCACCAAGCTAGCTTCATTTCTGTCGGTTGACTCCATTTGGGTGCATACATACAGGATTCATCATTCTAGTGAATGGTCGGGAGGAGATAGTACCAGAGTAGCCCCTCCCCCGGCAGATTTGGTCCGCCTCCAATGTTCAATCCATGGCTACGGCCTTGTATACCCTCTGATCCATCCCCAACTCTATTCTATTTTATATCTCAGAGTAAGAACACCACTCGCACAATCCAGTGCACCAGACAAGTGCCCGATTTGAGACACAGGGAGAATCAGAGCCGGTACAGATTAGGCATCCCACACACAAGCTCTGAACCTTTCCGCAATTTCAGGTCCAATTACCTTGCCATGGAGATTTCCACTGTATGTATATATATAGAGCACAGCCGGAGCTGAGAATAGATTAGCATATGCATAGATGGAAAGAGGCTGATTAGCATATCACTGGAATAATCAGAGAGATCCTGTGTGTTCCACAGGGAAGTCAGAAATGGCGGCCTTTCAAATAGTTATCATTTCTTTCTCTCTCTCTCTCCTCTCTCTCTCTAGCTCTGTCTTTCTTTTGTACTCCACAGCCCATTTCAACTCAATCATGTCCTGAAATGTATCTTCAAAAGCAGCGTGTATCTTTAAGAGCGAAACATGCCGGGTCTTTCACATCCATTCGCTGGAGAAATAGGCTTCTCTGTGCAGGGAGGGGGATCCGCCTTGCCGTGCCGGATTCAACAGAGGCCGCCCGTTACATTGTGTGCCTGACCATTGTCCTCCAATCCAAACAAGCAGGGGACTGGTGGCATCTCTCTCTTGTGCTCTCTCTTCCTGGCTCTCATACGCAATTACAGCTAATAAATTGTTTCTTAATGGGTCATAAATACCGTGTTAAATGTTTTGAATGGCCGGTACAGCCGCTGATATGGTGTTAATAGAGGAGTCATAAACCCGGCAGTAAATAACAGCCTTCATGAGGAGTGGCTTGTAATGCACTGAACAGGAGGGGGGCTTGGTGGGGTTTCTGGAACGCTCTTTATAGACGCAGTTCTTCATTCTGAGAAAGCGAAAAACGTATCAGCTAAAGTATGATGATGATGATGATGATAATACACGTTCTATATTAGCATGTACATTCTGGCATTTAGATGTTTACCATGGACATTGGTTTCTAGGACTTAACCCAAATATTAGACCACCTGGACACTCGTTCATTAGATTAGTGACCACCACCAAGCAGGTATTATGGATCAGTGTGGATCGGACCCAGCAGTGCTGCTTGAGTTTTTTAAACCTCAGTGTCACTACTCGACTGAGAATAGCCCACTAACCAAACGCATCTACCCAACTCTGCCCTGAGGGCAGCATCCTGTGACCACTGACGAAGGTGACTAGATGATGACCAACACAAACTGTGCAGCAACAGTTGAGCTACTATCTCCGTCTTTGTGAGGAGGTGTGGGCCTACAGTGTCTCAGTTCATCTGAATGTGTGGTAATCTATTGGGAGTGTGGTGGACAAGCCTCTGCTGATTTCAGTGGATACAAGAAAACCCCAGGGCAGCAGTCACCAACCTGGCCCAGGAGATCCACCTACATACAGTGTCTGGTTCCAGCCATGGCCTTGATTAGCTGGCTCAGATGTGTTACTGTGATGTTTGAGGGGTGGGGCAGGAGGTTGGAATGTTGGAACTAAACTCGGCAGGAAGGGGAATCTTCTAGAGCAGGGTTGGTGACCACCGCCATAAGGAAAGGGGTATAACTGGAACCATTTCAGAACTTTATAAGAACGGCAATGGGAAGACATTCTGACTCTTCCTTTGACCTTTGCTGGTCTAATGGTTGCAGTTTTGAATTTCTATTATAGTCCACTATTATTTTTTATCACTGTACTCAACAACGTCTTATTGGCCTCTATAAGAAATGAAGTTTCAGTCAGAAGGCTTTATACTGTTCGTTTCTACAGTGTTGAATTTATTGCCGAGGGAATCAATACAGTACAATACGCACGCACTGGGCTAACGAAAAGGTAGACCGTTCTGCTAACAGCTTACTTTTGATAAGTTGGTTTAATAAAAGGTTCTTGTTAATTATCTTCACTTCAGCCTCCAAAGCTTTGGCAGCATTGGCATTCTGAGCCGGCTGAACATTGTTTAAATGCTGTTTGAGTGCGTTTTCAGTGTTGGGCTCTCATTATTTCCGCACAGCTCCTAAGAGCAAAACGTCTGAGGACAGAAAAGAAACATTAATTATAAAGTTCAGCATCCGGGTCTGGCCCCAATTATTTGCAGAAATCCAAGGATCCCATGGGTCCATGTCCCAAAACTTGAGAAAGGAGCCACTATGTTATATTCTATATGGGAACAAAGTCTTGAATCTTGATTTGTGTTGATTTTTTAAAATTAGGTTCACTGGCAGTTTTGGATAATAACTATGGCTACATTGGTGCTGTAGACATGAAAAAAAAAACTGGTTCCCATCACCATCTACAAACCGGATTCCAAAAAAGTTGGGACACTAAACAAATTGTGAATAAAAACTGAATGCAATGATGTGGAGGTGCCAACATCTAATATTTTATTCAGAATAGAACACAAATCACAGATCAAAAGTTTAAACTGAGAGAATGTAGCATTTTAAGGGAAAAATATGTTGTTTCAAAATTTCATGGCGTCAACAAATCCCAAAAAAGTTGGGACAAGTAGCAATAAGTGGATGGAAAAAGGAAATTGAGCATATAACGAACAGCTGGAAGACCAATTAACACTAATAATGGACAACATGATTGGGTATAAAAAGAGCTTCTCAGAGTGTCAGCGTCTCTCTGAAGCCAAGATGGTAAGAGGATCACCAATTCCACCATTGTTGCGCAGAAAGATAGTGCAGCAATACCAGAATGGTGTTACCCAGCGTAAAATAGCAAAGACTTTTAAGTTATCATCATCAACCGTGCATAACATCATCAGAAGATTCAGAGAATCTGGAACAATCGCTGTGCGTAAGGGTCAAGGCCGTAAAACTCTACTGGATGCTCGTGATCTCCGGGCCCTTAAACGTCACTGCACCTCAAACAGGAATGCCACTGTCAAGGAAATAACAGAATGGGCTCAGGAATACTTCCAGAAAGCATTGTCAGTGAACACAATCCACCGTGCCATCCGCCGTTGCCAGCTGGAACTCTACAGTGCAAAAAGGAAGCCATTTCTAAGCAAGCTCCACAAGCTCAGACGTTTGCACTGGGCCAGGGGTCTTTTAAAATGGAGTGTGGCAAAATGGAAGACTGTTCTGTGGTCAGATGAGTCACGATTTGAAGTTCTTTATGGAACACTGGGACGCCATGTCATCCGGACCAGAGAGGACAAGGATAACCCAAGTTGTTATCAACGCTCCGTTCAGAAGCCTGCATCACTGATGGTATGGGGTTGCATGAGTGCTTGTGGCATGGGCAGCTTGCATGTCTGGAAAGGCACCATTAATGCAGAGAACCATGTTCAGGTTCTAGAACAACATATGCTCCCATCTAGACGTCATCTCTTTCAGGGAAGACCCTGCATTTTTCAACAAGATAATGCCAGACCACATTCTGCAGCAATCACAACATCATGGCTACGTAGGAGAAGGATCCGGGTACTGAAATGGCCAGCCTGCAGTCCAGATCTTTCACCTATAGAGAACATTTGGCGCATCATAAAGAGGAAGGTGCCACAAAGAAGGCCCAAGACGATTGAACAGTTAGAGGCCTGTATTAGACATGAATGGGAGAGCATTCCTATTTCTAAACTTGAGAAACTGGTCTCCTCTGTCCCCAGACGTCTGTTGAGTGTTGTAAGAAGAAGGGGGGGATGCCACACAGTGGTAAAAATGGCCTTGTCCCAACTTTTTTGGGATTTGTTGATGCCATGAAACATATTTTTCCCTTAAAATGATACATTCTCTCAGTTTAAACTTTTGATCTGTGATTTGTGTTCTATTCTGAATAAAATATTAGATGTTGGCGCCTCCACATCATTGCATTCAGCTTTTATTCACAATTTGTTTAGTGTCCCAACTTTTTTGGAATCCGGTTTGCACCAAACCACTCTGAATGACTTTGTTTACATCTCAATGAATGAATCCCATGGAGATTCTGAATTCCCCACATGCTACGGAACAAGAGAAAAAGCTGCACGCTAAGCGAACGACAGGCAATCAGCTCCAAAAAGAACAGTCACCGCACCTTTCCAAAAAAAACGCTCACCCCTCCATTGAAAATGAGTGACAGGTTAAACGACGGCTTGGCAACATTGCAGAAGTTCTGCTTCCATAGTCTCGGCTCCGCGGCCAATCACCCCAGGCTCCCTGAAGGACTCTCGCTGCTCGACCACTGCTCAAACTGGTGGAGCGAAAATGCTAATTAAACCGGCGCTGCTGCGAGACTTGGGGATTGATGTGGGGATGAGGACCGGTGGGCCGCGGAGAAAAACGCAGGGACCCCTTTCAAGCTCAATGCAGAAATGCCACCCTGCAGCAATCATTAGCCTAGCCTGTAATTAGTTTGGGAAACTGATGTGTTATTAGCAAGTAAACAACTGATGAAAACAAAAGGAGGTTGGGGGGCGGGGGGGGGAGGAGGTTGGGTATGAGAGAGAGCGAGAGAGCGAGAGAGCGAGTGAGCGAGAGACCTTGCCAAGTGCTTACGAAAGTAAGAACCGTTCCAAGAAAACCACATGGATGGAGAGCAGCTAGGAGGGCTAGCTCATCGCGTCAAATCAATGTCCTGCTGATATTTACAGCTTTAATAACTACCGCTAAGCAAAGGACAGGCGAGCGGCCCCCTGGGACACCAAGCCTACGTCAGCAAATATCTAACCGCCCCATCCCGGCCTCCCTCGACGCCATGCAGACGTGACCTGCTTTACATATGTGGCCTAAGCAGCGCTAAAAGCGGAGCTCCATCATTTTCAACCCGTCTCTATCACCTGCCTCATACAGTCGTAACTCTCAGTTCTGCTGAAAATGCTCACTTGAGCACCTGACCATTAGATCCTACTACAATCAGTCAGCTGCACATGCAGTGTATGGATGGTTCTACGCAATCAGAACATTCAAAACATATTTATGACTTTTACCTCACCTGGATTTTAAACTAAACTCCTTTTGCTTTCGGGGGCTGCTGTTTTAGGACCATTGTTTTTCGGCATGACCCACATTTAGTTGAGGTTCAGCTCATGAATGCATTCACCAACATTCTCCAGTAAAATGTTGTGTGTCAAGTCAAAATTCATAACTCGTCAAATGATGGCATACTGTCCTGATCCAACAGCAGCAAAACAGCACCAACCTGTGATACTACCACCACCATGTGCCAAAGCCCAAATCGTCACTGTCCAAAGCAAAACAGGTATCTCCAAAATGGCAACTTTACAGGAGAGGCCAAAAACCTCATTTAATTTGTATGGAAGTCAATAGAACCCGACGTCTTTCCAAGCAGTTTTGGGTCATTTCTGTTGGTTCATTCTTCATGAAATTTTCACACAGTGTAAACATCAGCTCATGTGATCAAATGAGGCATAAAAGTAAAAATCAACAAAAATGGAGATACATGTTTTTCTTTGGACAGCGACGATATATAACTATATAACATTAACTACAGTTAGCTGACACTCTTATCCGGAGCGACTTACAAGGTTAGTCATACTACCTACAGGCCAACGTAGTAGATAGATTTCTACTACCCAGTTTCCTGAGTTCAGCAACTACGAACCGAACAGCTGTCCTGCTGTTGATTTGCTGAAATCTTTTGCTTGCCAAACCAAAAGTTCAGCCTGGATCTTCTTTTAAAACCCTCCTCATCAATAATTATCAAACCATCCTCAAAACTCCTAACTGATCATTTGCATTGTGGGTGCATTATTAGGTCTATATTGGTCCATTATACTTCATTTTGGTGCACGACATGCAAATCAACATTCCCAGAGTTTAGGAGAAATTCATTTCACCCACAAACAGAAGTCAGGACTGGCTGAATCTGGTGCAGGTTTACACATATTAGCATTTTGGGTTTCTGCATCATTGAAAAAACAGGATTACATGGATTTGCATGGACTGGACGAGTTTCTGGACGTAGGACACATCAGTGTTCAGACTCTCTTGCATTAAGGAATTGGTCGGTTGGTCCAGATTTGGTGAATGCCTTCCTTGGCACAGTTCCGAGGAGAATTCCCTGTAGACTGGGATTTTCCCACTGCTGGTAGACCCGTATAACCGTACGCTTCCACACACCTGCAGATTCAGCTACTTCCTTTACACTATGGTCTTTGGCCACGCCCACATGCAGTCCCTCCTTTTAGCCAATCATTAACATCTGCTCTGGAGCCACACATGGAACGAGACATTCCCTGCACCGTACCACTTCTTCCCAATCTATGGATCCCATCTCACACTACACAGGTATTTATCGCCCATCATCCTCATACAGCGCCATCTGGAGGATCCTGAAGTTACTACCACCTTAAACATACAAGTTCAAGACACACAACAGATGACATCACTGTTCGTTATGTAATATATGCATTGGTACGAGGTACACAATCTCCATTATGCCATATCTCACATTCTTCTTGCATCCACCTATTCCACCTATGTATCTATGTTGGCTTATATGAGAAAGCAAAGCTCACTAACCCCATGTCTGCTGTGGTCAGTTGATATCAGCATCCTCGAGTGAGTTTTCCAGTCCAGGCCTGATTGAGTCTTATCAGGCGGTAGTTAAACACTTTTGCAGACCTCTGACATGGCAATGCATACAGAGGCGGAGCGGATGGGCCGAGAGAGTATATGGCAGGATGAGACTGGGCATACAAAGAGAGACGGAGAGAGAAAGAAGCAGAGCACGCTGCCAGACCTAATTAAACGCTCATCAGACATGAACAGCCTGCACAAGCGCTCACAGATAAGGCAACACTGTCTCAATTCCCTCACACACACCAAAGAGCAGAGTCGCAGATGGCTTGTGGACGGCCGCAGCTGCCTGCCGGACAGCGCCGGCTGCATCTCTGCTCTTTGGTTCAGGAAGAGGAGTGCGTGTTTGGTTGGCAGGCTGTTAGGGTGAAGACCCCTGAACAGCTGGCTGTCTAAACCTCAACTCCAGCCAGGAAAGGGCCAGACCTGCACCAGTAAGAGAAAGAGAGAGAGGGGGAGAGAGGGAAAGAGAAATGCATGTGCGTGTGGTGCAGAGAGATGAAAGCTTATTGATAAAAGGCTGCCGAAGAGGAACATCTGAATTTAGATGGGCTCAGACGGAGCCCCAAAGTGAGACAGAGAGATGAAGGGAAGAGGAGGGGGGTGGGAGGGCTGCTAGTGGGAACTTATCTCTCAGACCTGTTGGGTGCTTCACTATCTCTCCAGCAGCCCACTCCATCTTTCTCTCATGTCCTCATCCTCCTCCATCATCCCCCATCTCTTCTCAACTGCAAACAGCAGGCAGCAGAGTGACACACGCAACGGCTGAACTTACTTAGGCACACAGTGATGTTCAGCCACTGAGAGGAAAGCACGGGTTCGTTTATAAAGCAGGTTCTACAGGTTCTTTGGGGAAGGTTCTCATCATGATGTGCACGAACTACTAGAAATGTACTTTAATATGTACACCTGTCATTTTAGTGTGGGAGGTCTCATGGCTAAATTGGACCAGCCTGGTGGCCAATCTGCACATTGCACCAGTAAGAGCAGAGTGTGAAGGTTCAGTTAGCAGGTAAGAGCACAGTTCTGCTCAAAATACTGCAATGCACACAACATTATGGGACATACCAGAATTCAAAAGAGGACAAACTGTTGGTGCACGACTTGCTGGCGCATCTGTGACCAAGACAGCAAGTCTTTGTGATGTATCAAGAGCCACGGTATCCAGGGTAATGTCAGCATACCACCAAGAAGGACGAACCTCCACCAGCATCACGTAGTGACCTGACCACTATCCTGCAAGAAGAATGGCTTAAACTCCCTCTGACCACTGTGCAGGACTAGTATATGTCATTCCCAAGACCAACTGACGCTGTATTGGCCACAAAAGGAGGCCCTACACCATACTAATAAATGATGGTAGTCTAAAACCAGGTGTTTCAGTTTCATTGTCCAACCCCTGTATCTCTTAATGAACCTAAGAGGTGTATGTTAGTGTATACTTCCATGTAAAATTAATTTTTAGTTTAGTGTACTAGAAATGTACTTTAATATTTCTTAATGGTGTCTCATTACAGTTGAGTACAATTAGTTCTATTTAAGTACATATTTATTAGCACTAATAACATACTAACACAGTTAGTATATGAACATAGCACACTTTCAGCACATTAATGATAAGTTGGAGGAAGCATTCAAAGGATACCTAAATGAGCTATACTTCAGTGTACTTTCTTTTTTCTCCTGTGGACAGTCATAAGTGAAGCCTGGTCCAGGTGCGAGTCCCCAGGACAAAACAAGCACACTGAAGTGCACCTGGTGTGAGTTTACTTTGTATACATCCTTGTATTCATGTTTAATGTACTGAAAGTGTGTTATTGTTGACATACTAACTATGTACTCAGAATAAGAACAGGCATTAGTGCTCTTAAATATACACTTATGTACATTTCTAGTACATTAAACATTACAGTCACCTGGGAGTACAAATCAGTACGCTTCTATTAAGAACACTGTAGTGCTATAGAGGTAAACTGTACGTCATGCTACCGGGTTTCTCGGTCGCCTCCAATCTCCCGGACTCCATCTCCCAGAGTACTCTCCCTGATGACGTCACAGTCACATGCCCTCAAACACCCAGTCACACTCCACCTCCGCATTCTAGGTCGCCAGAGTTCTGATTGCCCGCCTGCACCTCATTCCCCGTTACTACATAAACCACACTCAAACCCTTCCACTTTGCAGAGTATTGGCAGACGTACATACCTTGCGCTCTCTGTCTGCTATTCCTGTTTGCGACCCCCCTTTGTTTTTTGACTCTCGCGTTTGGATTTCCCCTTTTGGTTTTGTTTGTATCTCTGCTTGCTTACTGTGTTTTGACCTCTCCTTTTGACCTCTCCTCTCCTCTCTGGTTATCTGACTCTCAGTTTTCGACCCTGGCCTATTTCTCTCTTTCCCTCTCTTTCAGCCTCGGCCTTGGCCTTTATGATTGTTTTGTGTTTGTTGCTGGACTTTGTAATGGTCACTTTAAGGCAGGTGCAGTGCGCATGTGCACGGTAGACAGCCGGAGCGAATAATGGAGAGTGTGGAGGAAAGCCCGGGAGAGAATGTGTGTGTGGTGAACGGTAGTAGGTTGTAGCCTGGGTTCTCCAACTGGTGTTATGTGGGAACTTGTGACGAGTGAAGTCTCGGTGCTCTCATCTCTTAATAAACTGACTCCGAAACCACTTCACGACGTGTTCCCTCCGTGTCTCTTCATGGAAGCTAAGTATCCACCTCTCTACGAGAGCACCCACCTAACACCATACGTCCATTCGTTACAACTTGGATATCAAACGGGCAAATAAAGTCTACTTGACTTTTATCTTGGCGTGCGTTGAAGTACATTTGTTCCTGACAATGTACTTGTAATTGTGACATTTGTAGTCTTAGGATAAAACACTAAGGTATACTAAATTTAAGAACACTTTGTTTACCTCAAAAGATTCAGATACTATGTACTTTTTGATGAATATAATCATTAGTGCTATAAAACATACTTACATAGGCCTAATTGTAACTACACTATCCCGAGACACCATTCAGATTTACTTGGATATACTTAAGTACATATTCTAGTTTTAGCTGGGACTGTAAATTAATATACTCACATCAAGTACATTGTAGTGCAATGGATTATCATAGGACACGATTAGGAACCTCTACAACTCCATGCCGAGAGGTCTGGCATGTTGAATTAGCAGACACGGCGGCCCGACACCATACTGTGAGCCACTACTTCTGTATGTGTATCTCAATAAACATTCCCCATATCAGTCTAAATGTATCACCATTTATTGATCCTGGTAACCTTTATCTTCCTTCCCAACAGCACTACACTCCCACACCTCCTTCTGGGTGCAGCTGTTCTTTTGACATATATAATATCTTCATATTATCTCTCCCACATCCTTCTGTATGGTACTATCCAACATAACGTCGCTGTCCAATGAAAAACATGCATCTCCATTTTTCGTTGATATTTACTTTTATGCCTCATTTGATCACACTAGCTGCTATCTACACTGTGTGGAAAGTTCATGAACAATGGACCAACAGAAATGGCCCAAAACTGCTTGGGAAGACGTCTGGTTCCATTGACTTCCATTGACACTGAATGAGGTTTTTGGCCTCTCCTGTAAAGTTGCCATTTTGGAGATACCTAGGACATCCAGGTGAAGTCATCAATAGTCTGTGAATTCTTTACTCTACTGGGTGAGGATAAACTCAGGTCACTTCTACATTCGCCAGCAAGTGCACCAGAGCGTGAGAACGTGAGAGTGAGTTCACACTGAAACTAAGGCTCTTCTATAGAGATTAGATAAGCTGCATGGGCACAATGGAATGTCTGTCTCAGCAATGAGTCACTAGCTGCATTTCAGACGGACGGACAGACGAGAGCATGGACAGGCCGACAGTGGGGTGTGGCTTGTATACAGTATAGAGATATAACTCATGAGCTCTGTTGGTTTGTGTCCTGGATGTTGCATGTTTTGTATGTGTGATGCATGGTGTATATTAACTGCTGTGTGATGTAGGATTCGTGGAATAGCACTCTGTTTGATCCGAGACACTAAAGTAGCCTCACACATCCTCGTCAGCCTATCAAATATTTACTGCATCTATTATGACTTCCATACAGTGTGGCTGTGTGAGTAGTCTATATGCTGTACACTCAAACATGAAGGTGCCATAGGGGTTCTTTGGAGCGAATCGGAGGAAGAATAAAAACCATTAAGTGAGAATTTATTTTAAAAACATTTCTGCATAATTAAAGGG
>JAMWET010002030.1:0-47500 GCA_024036415.1 Prochilodus magdalenae | reverse complement strand
AAACAGCCCTTTCCTGTTAAAGTTGGTGGTCCTTGACCACATGAGTGGGTGACACAAACAGGACTGCAAGTGTGGGACTAACTGTGCACCAACAAGGTGGAGTTACGAGTGTAGGGTTTCTAATGGCCATGGTAAGTATACACTTCATGTGGCTTTCAGCACCACGGACAGCGACCAGGACTCTCAGCCTCAGTCTGTAACTGTACACCATCAGTGTCTCAGACCTGTCCCTCTCTTCCTCACCTATCACCCCAGGCCCATAAATCCCACCACCCTCACCTCTAACCCTCAGTACCACTTGAACGTTCCGCTGGAATCCCCCGGTTTGCCATCAGTCCAACCTTCTTGGCTGCCTGCCCTCTGCAGGGCCTTCCAGGATCAATAGCAGTCTACAGAGAGATCAACATTAACCAACTGTGGATGTGAACCACAGCAGAGGAAAATCCAGAAAGAGGTCTCTGTGATATCTCTGCAGTTTTTCTTAGAAGGCGCTGAGCGCCGTAATCCCATATGGCTCTGAAGTTTTAGGACGGATCTCAATAAAGTTGTGCTCAAATATTCCAAGACAGAAACACTTATAATAATAACAACAGAGCTTCACGTGTCGGTTATCTCTTTTTTATGATGCAACCTCTCCAAAGCAATTTCAGGAGAATCAACATTAAGTCTCCTAAGCCATCAAAGAGCAGTGCGGTTCTCCTCTGGGAAGCCAGCATTCGCTCACCTTGAGATCTTTTATGCCATAGATTTTTTTAAATAAATAGATGAGCTCTGCTCTGATTGGCTGGTTTACAGTGAGACTCACAGATTGACCACATAGAAGCCACATGACAAAATAGACACTGGCAGAAAAGTAAATTGACCCTCTGGGTAAAAAAGCTGGGTAGTCATACTCGTTAGTCTGGGGGTCCTGGGTACTTGGAGCTTGCTGGTAGTTGACGTTACCTGTACGAGCTACAGGATGTCCATCTGAACACCAACACGCATCACTATGGAACTCTCAGAGTAGGATGGTCTGCCTTAACACTGATCCCACAGCATCCACACAGCATGGCTGCTACTTACAGGCTACTGTTGGAGCTGTGATGCTAATAGAGGTGGAGCTGCTCCATACTGTCCAAGGTTTGAGAAACTGTCCAGCACCACAACCCCACACTTCCTTCAGGGTGTAGATATTTTTAGAGTGTACGAAGAGTTTACAACCCGTTTGGGGTCTGAGGTAAGACTGGGGTCAGAGGTCAGAACTGGAGCAATCACAGTCAACAGAATGTAAACCATGTGCGTGTGAGTATCCATATTCTGGCTTTAGAAAATCCAGCTAAAGCTGAGGGATCGAGATGCGGTGGGACTGTATAGTCTCCTGAAATGAGCAGGTCTATACCGCTCAGGAAGGGATGAATTAAAGATGAGCTCTGCTGAAGGCTGACTTTCTCTGATCTCTGGACCCGTATGTACACACACATACATACGTACAGCCTTTGCTAAGAGCATCGGTCAGCACAGCCCTCCTCTAGACCAGTATTAGCAGGCACATCCTCTTATTCTTCTCTTCCTCTCCTTTATAACCTTTAGCCAATCTATTTAAGTGGTTTGCAAGTACATGTGCAAAAATGCATTTTCACTCCCGCCACATTTGCTCGCCATGTTGGCAGAATCGGGTAAAAAAGGAAGGACTGTTAACTGTTTCATTTAAATCATCATAAAATACTAAAACAGGAACTAAGCACTGATCCTAAAACTTTTCTATACAACATCATTGATAACCTCAACAGGCCACAAGTTAGCATGGTAAGCCCAACGTGCCATTAGCTCAGAAATGGCATTAGCCCTTCAACAGCATCCACACGTCCTTCTTCTATGGATTTGAATGACGTCCCATTCTGAATCCATAGGGATTAATATGATGTTGGCCCAACCTTTGCTGATACAACAGCTTCAACTCTTCTGGGAAGGCTTTCCACAAGGTTTAGGAATGTGTCTATGGGAATTTCTGACCATTCCTCCAGAAGCACATTTGTGAGGTCAGACACTGATGTTGGACGAGAAGGCCTGGCTCTCAGTCTCCACTCTAATTCATCCCAAAGGTGTTCTATCGGGTGGAGGTCAGGACTCTGTGGAGGCCAGTCCAGTTCCTCCACACCAAACTCCCTCATCCATGTCTTGATGGACCTTGCTTTGTGCACTGGTGTGCGGTCATGTTGGAACAGGAAGGGGCCGTCCCCAAACTGTCCCCACAAAGTTGGGTGTATGAAACTGCCCAGAGTCTCTTGGTCTGCTGAAGCACTAAGAGTTCCTTTCCCTGGAACTAAGGGGCAGAGCCCAACTCCTAAATAACAACCCCACACCATAATCCCCCTTTACCAAACTTAACACCGTTCCCTTGGCAATCAAGCGATTGACTCTGCAGAAAGTTGGCGACACTGTGCTCCTCAGCATCTGCAGAACCCACTCTGCCATTTCTTTTTTTTTTATGGAGTTGCTGTCGTTCCCAGTCACCAATTATAGTGTGAGTGAATACTTTTGGCAATATAGTGTAACAGCACTGCCTGATCAAATGGGACGCTCTGGAGCAGCTGCACATGAGCCTAACATCACCATGCCACTTTTTTTTTTTTTTTTATGGAGTTGCTGTCGTTCCCAGTCACCAATTATAGTGTGAGTGAATACTTTTGGCAATATAGCAGCATGGTGGAGCTCCATCCAGTACCTCTGGGATGAATCGGAGTCATTGGGAATTGAGCATCCAACATCAGTACCTGACCATACTAATGTTCTCGTGAATGCTGAATGCAATCAGATGCAGGCTGAAGCTTACTTCAGTCAACAAGTTCACACAGCAAGTCAAAACACCTTTGACCAGTTTATTAGGATGCTCTGGAGAAGCTGCACAAGGTCACCACGGCCATGCGAAGCAGGAACTGCGTTAAATGGAGCTCCATCCAGTGCCTTCGAGATACAGTGGTCCTGGTCATCATTGGTATCTGACCTCAAAAGCTCTTGTGAATGCTGTATGCAGTCAAGTCCTCACAGCAATGTTCCCACACCTAGTGTAAAGCCTTCACGGAAGAGTAAAGGCTGCACTGCACTGAACACCCTTCATTTCAGAAGAAACGCTGGAAGAGCAGGAGTCTGCAAACTTCTAGCATATCATATGGGCCACTTCCTGGATCTCCACCAACCTTGCATTTCTCCTCCACCCTTCTCTCCGCACCTTTCCATCTAGTTTTCTAAAGAACCATGAAATGTGAGTGTACGAAGAACCACCATCACGTGAAGGTTCTGCGTTCCTTCATTTATGTGCAAACATGGTTCTTTAAGTTTGTTTCTCATTTTGCTGCAGTAACAGCCTCCACTCTCCTGGGAAGGCCTTACAGTAGATGTTGTTGGGACATTGCTGAAAGGATTTGATTGCATTTAGCATTCACAAGAGCAAGAGTAAAGCACAGACCTCAAACTAATCACGTTCAAGTTCTGCACCAATGAACACTGTAGAAGTATACATAGAGGTATACATCCAAAAGTCAGGAAGCATATAGGAACCCCACCAGTTTCTCCACCCACTTCTCACCTGCGGAGAAGAGAAAGGCGAGCAGGCAGCCCGACTGATACAAGTGATGTATGAAGCTCGCAATCATGAAATACTGAAGACTAAGAAGCTCCAGAAAAAGCACTTTCCACAGAGACATGTGCCCGGTGTGCTGCCTGCAGCGTTCAGTACATTCAGGTGTCATGGTGGAGGACGAATGGAGGAGGCAAAAATGGAGAAAAGTCACTGGGCTTTGAAATACTGATAAATACTGATTACAGCATAAACAGGGCATAGTATACTTGTCAGCCACTTCTCTGGTTTAGTGCCACAATAAACGGGAACTGAAGTCCGCGGGGCCCGAGGCCTGTGAGCACATTATGCTATATATTTTATTTCCATTTCTTTTTTTTCAGGCTGAGATTTAACATGAGACCGCAATGCCAAGTTAACAGAGCTGGTCAGAGGTTCTACTTGGTACCTTTATAGGGACCATTTCCACAGGTCACCAGGCTACTGTGTAATCCTACACAGAGAACGAATAGCTTCGACGCTTGCTGTGTTGTTGGCAGTTACATGTGTTGCATGACGTGTGCAGACGTGAAGGGGAGTCTGATTCTCCTGAGGAGACGGGATTCGGCACACCAGCAGCAACTCATCATCAAAAGTGAGAGAGCCATGTGGATTAACAAGGCAGGGTAATATTACAGGACTTTATTACAGGAGGTCGCAAGTGGAGGAACCACTGTCTACAAGCTGTGGGAGGGGTGGGGTTGCTGCCTTTTCCCTCCAGAATTGGGCACGTGCTCCCCACTGTTCACACACGTGGGTGCGGCATGAGAAGGTGGGGCATCGTGACCCTATAAACTAGCCCTCTCTCTAGACAAACAGACGAGGGCTCTTAGCCTCACATTTAAGTTGTTAGGGTTATTTGGTGCTACGTGTGTGTGTGTGTATAGGTGTGTGTGTGTGTGTGTGCATGTGTGTGAGTGTGTAGGATGTGTTTGTGTAGGTGTGTTTGTACATGTGTGTTTGTGTGTGTGTGTGCGTGTGGGTGTGTGCGTGCATGTGTATGTACGTGTGTGTGTGTGCGTGTGTGTGCATGTGTGTGTGTGTAGGTGTGTGTTTAGGTGTGTGTGTGTGTGTATATATGTGTGTGTGTGTGTTTGTGCATGTGTGTGTGCGTGCACGTGGGTGTGTGTGTGTGTGTGCGTATGTGCGTGTGTGTGTGTCTGTGCGTGTGTGTGTGTGCGTGTGTGTCTGTAGGTGTGGGTGTGTGTGCGTGTCTGTGTGTGTGTGTATAGGTGTGTGTGCGTGTGTGTGTGTGTGTGCGTGTGTATAGGTGTGCGTGTGTATAGGTGTGTGTGTTTGTGTGTCTGTGTGTGTGTGTAGGTGGGTGTGTGAGTGTGTGCGTATATATATGTGTGTGTGTGCGTGTGTGTGTGTAGGTGTGTCTGTGTGTGTGTGTGTGTGTGTGTTTGGGCCTTGTCGAGGTTTTCCCGGTCAGTGTGCTCGGCCTCTCCTCCAGCCAAGCCTGTATCTCCACTAGTCCTGCACTCCTTCTCTTCCTCTCTCCATTCCTCTCCATCCAGTTACCCAAAACATGATGCTTGCAAATGCAATGTGGGCATAGTGTTCTTCTAATCTGCAGCATCCATAACACTAACTTAAGGGAAGTCTGATACTGCCAGGGAGTCAGAAACTGGCACACCAGCAGCTAACACAACATGGAAAGGGAAAGAACCATGTGAATACATACGGTAGAACAATGTTACAGGTGGCTGCAAACTTTCGAGCCGATCCAGAGTGACATCTCACCAGTTGGAGCCGATACGTGTAAGACTATAGAGTCTTTACGATCACCAAACACATTCGTTAAGTTGGGCGTGTCTAAACTTTTGACTGGCAGTGTAGCGAGAGGTCTTGTACAGGCTCGCTCTATCAAAGCAGGCGCTCAAAGCTTGAGCCATGAGACACCAGGAGTTTCAGTCTTATCTCAATCATCATTTTGAGGCTGTTGTTATTACAAAGCAATAACCATACATAATATTACTGCTTTAATTCCCAGTCAAAATATCCAATAATTACAAGTTATTCATTTTCAGGAGACGTTTCTAAGAAGGTCAGATATAAGATCCACTTGGAATTCAGCTTTCAGGTTTGGCACATTGATGAGAAGTGTGTGTAAGTTTCCATTATGTCTTGGTTCCATTAGAACGTCAGGATCGGCTGATTGACTACAGCTGGAGTAAGAGAGCTGTGAGAGCGAGTTATTTTTGGCCAAACTTTTACCTTAACCCAGCATTTCTCTTTTTAGAGCCGGTTTGACAGACATTTAGCCCCAAGCAGATCAACTCACGTACATTACAACAAGTGCTGCCTAAAAGGAGGGCAAGCGAGAGGGAGGGAGGGAGGGAAAGAGGAATGTGAATGCTGAATACAGATTAAAACGAGTGCAGCTGAAGCCAATAGTTTCAGCAGGTGTGAGTCTAAATCTGGAACGTGTGAGATGAAGAGAAAACCTGTGAAATGAATGGGAAGCAAATTGCGGAACATGTTTTGGTCTGATTAGCAAACAAAAGGAGGAATGCATTCCATCTGGGCCACTTCTTCACCCGCACAAACAGCTGAGCCAAAGGTTCACGAATCAGCCAACAGGAATGAAGCTTGGTGCATAGGCTTGACACTGTGAGACATGCTAATGATTCGAGATTGAGGCTTCGCCGTGCATAAGCAAGGACAGGCCTTATCGCTGTACCTTACTGACCCAACGGCCATGTGCCAAGGAGTGATGTCCTCTGTGAGTCATCCTGAGTCATTGGTGGACGGCTACACAGGACTACACGCAAGCAGACTGTAACAATGACTGCTCTTAACACCACGTCAACATCCCCAAAGACTGAAATGGTGCCAGACTGCCATGGAGTGACTCAGAACGGCAGCGGGCCATCTTCAGTGATGAGCCTAGCTTTTGTCTTGGTGTAGATGATCAACAAGTCTGTGTGGAGGCAGCTTGGTCAGTGCCAAGATCTGTTAAATGGTTTGCTGTCATGCGTCATACATCCAGAAGGCCTGGTGTCACTCCACCTCCACCCCTACCACACCATCTGCAGGAACTGTGTGAGGATATTCAAGCTGCATGGGATGGATTATCACAGGACACCATTAGGAACCTCTACAGCTCCATGCCTAGATGTCTGGCATGTTGCGTTAGCCATAGTAAGACACTACTTCAGTATGTGTAGCTCAATAAATAAACCCATATAAGGAGGTGTGGGGTTGCCGTGGTGTTGGGAAGGAAGATAAAGGTTACCAGGAACATCCCACACCTCCTTCTTGGTGCAACAGTTCTTTTGACAATGAGTGTATAAGCTAAAGACACTCTCTGTAGATTTCAATGTGTTGGGTAATTTTAATTTTAAAATCTTTGGGATTCTGGTCATGACTTTGTGATGGCCACTCAAATATCTTCACCTGGTTGCCTTTCAGCCATTTTGTCACAGCTTCGAAGGAACATTTTGGATCACTGCGCTGCTGGAAGACCCCGTACTGACCAATCTTCAAGTTCCTAGCTGATGTGTTAACGTGTTTCTTTAGCATTTCTATGAAATCCTCCTTTCTCATCGTTTATTCCCTGAGGTGAACGCTTTTCCAGCAAACCAACCCCAACAAAATGATGCTGCCGCCACCATGCTTCACAGTTGGGATGAAGCTCCTTTGATTAAAAGGATCAACCACTGCTTCAAAGTATACTCCCAGATCTTTGTCCAACTGATGCCCTGCCTTTTTTTAATGTTGTCTTAGACTAGGGTCTAAGTCGATGATGCCAGACTTTCTTTAGGATGGATGTAGATACTTTGGTACTGGATGCCTCCAACTCCTTTACCAGTGGGTTGTTGTCTTGGGGTTGAGGTTTTCAGACCAAAGTTATCTCAGCCCTGGCAATTAACCCATGCCTTCATAGTACATAGTACCTTTGGTTGTTTGGAAATGACTCCAAAGGAGGAGCAGGTCTTGGTTTGGTGCTGGGATTTTCCCTACAGTCGTGGGCAAAATGGCACCGGCTATTTAAGTATGCCCTTAAACACAACCACAGGTATTGAACTACTATGTATGCTGACTGACCAATCAGAAGCCACTAAAAGTCATTACATCAATATCTGGAATCCTTTGATCTGCTTAAGGATAAACTTTTGATCCACTGGAAATCTAATCCAGATACCTAAACCTGCCTCTTATCAGCAAAGTCACGAGTCTGAATGTTCTAAATGCCCTTTAATGCCAAACAGGCATTTGCAAGGGCCAAGAATGGGCTAGTCAAACAAGGGCAGAACCACCGCTTCCTGCTTTTTATAGCCAACCAAATGATGTGCCATCCCATTGTTGCGGTATAGTCGCCTTCAAGACAGCCATGATTTGCTGTAGTACACAAGCTCATCGTAAACTAGAGGACAAGCAATGTTCAAAGAGTGTTATAAACCACTCGTGCTCCCCGTGCTCCCTACCAGACTGCCTCAACGCTCTGAAAGCTACCACTGAAAGACATAAGGCCTCCCTTTCTCTGCTTAATTAGCACGATAGCGTGCGACCATAGATCAGGCCAACATCAGAGCCCGGAGCAAGAGAGAAGAAACAGCCCACGGACGATCAATCAGATAGAGAGAACAGGAGAAAACTGGAGACCAAGTGAGATAGGGGCCTATTCATAAGGAGAAAATAAGAAATGACAAAAGAGATGAGGGTGGGGAGAGAGGGAGAAAGGGTGGATAAAGAAGAAAAGGATGAGTGCAGCCACGGAAAAAGAGCGAGGCAGGTCATAAGGACCAGCCTGGGGCAGCACTATATTTCTCTCTCAGTAGCGAAAGACACCGCTAATTTAGCACCCTGTCCAATACTGTCCTCTAACAGACGGCTCTCTCTCTCCCCACCACACACACCCGCACACGCCACCCAGAACACAGCGTTCAGCAGACAGATGTGTGTGTGTGTGCAAGCAGAGAGGGGCCTTAAAGATAAGGCGCTAAAAATAGCTAGAGTCGACTAGTCAGCTAGCGCGCCAGACACCACAACGCTTCCTTTGAGCCAAAAAGAGATAAATTTGGAAATTCTGCACCTCTGCGATATGACTGCTACCTGGCTGCATAGCGCTTTTCGGCCCGAGTGCTTTGAAAACAGTACGCCTCTTCGTAGAGGGGTTGGTGGAATTTTGGGGGGTACAGTCCAGCAAGCAGCCGATATGTCAGAATTAGGTCCCCACAACCCCAACCCCAACCCCAACTCCCTATTCTGTCTTTTCTAACTACACTCAGACGAATAGCTGCACCCAGAAGGAGGTGTGGGATTGCGGTGCTGTTGGGAAGGAAGATATAGGTGACCAGGATCAATACATGGTGATGCATTTAGACTGATATGGGTGATACTCATTGAGCTACACATACAGAAGTAGTGTCTCTCAGTATGGCTAATGCAACATCCATATCTCGGTATGGAGCTGCAAAGGTTCCTAATGGTGTCCTGTGATAATCCATCCCATGCAGCTTGAATATTCTCACACAGTTCCTGCAGATGGTGCAGTAGGGGTGGAGGTTGAGTGACGCCAGGCCTTCTGGATGTGTCACAGATGACAGCTAACCGCTCATCATCTAGCGCTGACCAACGGTACAGTGATAAGGCTCGTCCTTGTTATTGTCACATGTGTGGCCGAGCGTGAATCATTCACACATCTCACGATATAAGACCTACTCAGCAAGTTCCATCCCTTGGTTGCTTCCTTCTGGGTGCAGCTGTTTGTGCAGCTAGTCTTTGGATGATGAGTGTATTTCTGCACATAGTGAGTGTGTTGACTTATGTATTGAATCTGGCTTGTTCCCTGTGTGCTCACTCTTGTAATTTCACTCTGTTAGCCCTTGATAACATTTTAAACGCCTTAAAATTAGGAGTGAAAAGGAGGGAATTACACGGCTGTGTTTACTCATTAGCCCGTATATATCACAGCTGAGAGCCACAGCCAAAAGGATAAGTGGCACTATAGCAGGCAGCCTCTCCTTAAACCTCCTCCTCAGCCTGGCTTTCCTCCTCTGGATCAGCGCCTGAGCTTGGACGCGGAACCACTTCTCTCGCCGTTTCTCTTCATTTTACTCAGATAGCCCCACACCCTGCAGTTACAGTATGTGTTATGTTCACTTATCCAAAATCCAGGCGTGCTTCCTGCGTATGTGCCTTATGTGCATTCAAACAATGCGTCTGCTGCCGTCACGGTCATACTGAACTTTGACCTTTGGCGTTATTCTAGCAAAGAATTAGAGAACACAAACGCTCATATCAGATTCAGTTTCATCATATGATGTACTGTACAACAGCATTTTGGGTTTTCCATTTCTAATCATTTTGAATATCGTCGCTGTCCAGTGAAAAACATCTCCATTTTTGTTGATTTTTACTTTTATGCCTCATTTGATCACATGAGTTGCTATTTACACTGTGTGGGAATTTCATGAAGAACGGACCAACGGAAATGGCCCCAAACTGCTTGGAAAGACGTCTGGTTCCATTGACTTACATTCAAATTAAATGAGGTTTTTGGCCTCTCCTGTAAAGTTGGCATTTTGGAGATACTTGTTTTTCTTTGGACAGCAACGATATTTAGGCCTGTGTTTCTCAACCCTGGCACCGGAGGCAGCCTACCCTGCACAATTCGGTGCTTTCCTTGGTCCCAGCACACCTCATTCAACACATCAGCGCATTAACAAGCCATTTCAGAGTAGCAGAGCGTGTGTTAAAGCAGGGAGTCCACTAAAATGACCAGGCAGGGTGCCTCCAGGACCTGGGCTGGGGAGCACTGTTATAGGCTACTATTGCCTCTTAAATCAGCTGGACTGGAGTGGTTATAGTGCTAGCACACAGTGCACAGCACATTTCAAACGCCTGTACATGCATTTTCTGTCTTGTGTACTTGCAAGCTAGTTTCCTACATTCTTCCTAAGAATACAGATATGTTCTTCACATTCTTGGCATTGAAAACTCCCATTAAATCATCTGCACACTAGCAACCACCTGGGGTACCGTAGCAGCCAGAAAGCAACACTGCAGTGATTAACAGATATTAGACATCCCACTGTGTAAAAGTCATTTTAGGGAGTTAGCGTTAGGACCCTGACCCCTAACAGGATCCCCAACACTTTGAGTACTGTTCTACACAGCACGATCCTCACCCCACCTACCTCCACCTCTTTAAAAAAAAGTTACATGTACTTTAACTACAAACCAGATTCCAAAAAAGTTGGGACACAAAACAAACTGTGAATAAAAACTGAATGCAATGATGTGGAGGTGCCAACATCTAATATTTTATTCAGAATAGAACACAAATCACAGATCAAAAGTTTAAACTGAGAGAATGTATCATTTTAAGGGAAAAATATGTTGTTTTTAAAATTTCATGGCGTCAACAAATCCCAAAAAAGTTGGGACAAGTAGCAATAAGTGGATGGAAAAAGGAAATTGAGCATATAACGAACAGCAGGAAGACCAATTAACACTAATTAGGTCAATTGACAACATGATTGGGTATAAAAAGAGCTTCTCAGAGTGTCAGCGTCTCTCTGAAGCCAAGATGGTAAGAGGATCACCAATTCCACCATTGTTGCGCAGAAAGATAGTGCAGCAATACCAGAATGGTGTTACCCAGCGTAAAATAGCAAAGACTTTTAAGTTATCATCATCAACCGTGCATAACATCCTCAAAAGATTCAGAGAATCTGGAACAATCGCTGTGCGTAAGGGTCAAGGCCGTAAAACTCTACTGGATGCCCGTGATCTCCGGGCCCTTAAACGTCACTGCACCTCAAACAGGAATGCCACTGTCAAGGAAATAACAGAATGGGCTCAGGAATACTTCCAGAAAGCATTGTCAGTGAACCGGTTACTGAAATGGCCAGCCTGCAGTCCAGATCTTTCACCTATAGAGAACATTTGGCGCATCATAAAGAGGAAGGTGCGACAAAGAAGGCCCAAGACGATTGAACAGTTAGAGGCCTGTATTAGACATGAATGGGAGAGCGTTCCTATTTCTAAACTTGAGAAACTGGTCTCCTCTGTCCCCAGACGTCTGTTGAGTGTTGTAAGAAGAATGAATCTATGAAGAACTATCTATGTCTGTCTGTCTGTCTCTCTCTCTCTCTCTCTCCCTCTCTCCCACTCTCTCTCCCTCTCTCTAAAAAAAGTATACATAAAATTAGTGGTGCATGATGCATCGACTCCGACTCGAGACTCCTGCAGCTGGAATCGATGGAATCGACTCCTCTACCCCACTTACTTGTAACCAAGACAGTGCCAGAGCCGATATGATAATGGGATACAGCAGAGATTAAAACACTATTGAGATGCGATATGACGAACATTCCGCTTGTTTCACACAATAAGGAGCAGGAGGAGCTCTGATATAGACTGATATACTCAGAAAATCATTTCTGAAGACTTCTTTGAAAATGAACCATGGTCAAATTATTGTTGCATTCATGGAAAAAAGGCTGAATTTAATCTAGTGCTGGTGCAGGTTTTGTATTCGCCAGCTTCTGTTGTGACTATATACTCCTATAGCCTACACTTTTCCAGTGCTCGTTAAGTGATGCAGCAGTTGAGGCTTTTTAAGGTGGAACGCACATTTGACTAAGAAGCTGGAAAAAAAGGAACATCTCAGCTCCATCCTCTTTTCCACAGTGTTCTATGTTAAGGGTTTTGTTCCTTGTATCGTTTCTGATACTGAAGACAATGAGCTGTGGTGCAGGATGTATAGAACACAGATTTGTGAGTAGGGTTTTGCTCAGACTGGCCGGCATCAAACTTCAAGTCTCCCATGCTTTACCCTCTCCTTTGTCAGAATGTCCCTCAAGGCGATTATGGGGAAATAACATGGGAGGTGACGCAAAGCATTTCAAGTCATTGGCTAGAATTACTTATGACTCCCACACATGCTGTAGTTGACTCCCCATCACTAAAAAAAAAAAAAATATATATATATATATATATATATATATAACTTGCAGCCCCTTTTTAAAATGTGAAAGACCCCCAGAACTTCTGGGAGTGGTGTGATGTCTGAGATTAAGTTAATAAACATGCTGTAACTTGGCAACACCAGCTGCCTAAGACTGTTTAACAATCACCTGAAGTCACACGATAAAAATGCATTTTGATCCCGGTATGCTGGTCAACCAGTATAACCATGCTGGGGAAACCAGTGTAAACCAGCACCAGACCAGTGTAAACCAGCACCAGACCAGATTAGACCAGCATACAATGCATGCTGTGGGCAAGACTCCACAGTACAGCTGAACAACAAGCTCAAACGCAGACACCTGGCAACTCTAATGAGACGCCCGATGGTCCTGGCTAGCATGACCTAACTTTGAGAAAGTTAGGCCAAAGTCTTTATCCCAAGCTTGTCATTGGTAGTCTCCACTACGTCCCACACCGCTGACACAGGGAAAGCAACACTGGAACAGACCCACTTTGAAGTCCACAGCTAGGGTTGATATGCAACATCATTAGCATATAATGGGACAATGCTAGCTTCCCTTGGGCAAGGAGGAAGGGGGGATTAAAGTTTAATTGACTCACCAGTGCTTAAAAACGGAGCAAAGCAGACCTATAGCTAAGCTGAGGAGAGCCAGGCGGGTGGATAATTAGCGTGTTGGTGAAGCTAGCAACGCAGCATTGTGATGCATGCTATAGAACCTGCTTCAAACGCTATGGTTAGGCTACGCTAACCCTTGTCTCCGCACACGATTCCGCCCTTTAGGATGGCAAGATCAGAGCAGATGTGGGCTCTTGCACCCAAACACACACATTCATGCAAAACACGAAGGATGTAACTTAAGATAAGGACTCCATGCCTATGCTACGTATGCACATGTATACTGCCGAGTATGCTGGTTCTTTTCCATGGGTTTGGGATTTGGGTAAGTGTTTAATTAAATTTTTGGAAGCGAGACAACGCAATTAGCAGTCCTCATGTTGAGAGAGAACGAGTGTAGGGGGGGAGAAGCAAGTGAGAGCGAGGGAATGTAAAGTGAGGCTGGAGGTGATAAACATATAACAGTCACACATTACTTTCAGCTACACTCTTAACAACGAGGGATCCAAATAGGGTTCTCCGGAACAAAGCCATGGGAGAACTACTTCTGGTTCCCTAAAGAACCTGATAAAGGGTGGCCCTTCAAATCACATTCTTCAGCTCCACAGCGAGGAGGAAACTTCTGCCTACTTTTACAATAAATGACAAAGACAAATGAGCTGACACCCAGATCAGCGCTCCATAAAGGCTACAGCAAGGCTTTGTTATTAATCTTTTTTAGCATTATGGACAAAAATATTGGGACAATTCAGTCCGGCTGACACAAACAAATTTGTTGCTGTCCAATAAACAATGTGTTTAATTATTATTTTTTTGTTTATTTATTTTGTTGATTTCTATACATACATTGTGGGAGGATGACCCAAAACTGCTTGGATAAACGTCTGGTTCCATGGACATCAGTGTCTGACCTCACAAATGCTCTTCTGGATAAATGGATAAACACTTCCACAGACACACTACAAATGTTTTAGAAAGCCCCACAGGAAGATTAAAGCTGATATAGCAAAGTGGGAACCAACTACCCATTAATGACTATGAACTTAGAACGGGATGTTATAAAAACTACTGTAGGCATAATGTGTGGGTGTCCCCATACTTTTGTCCATATGGTGTTCGTGACCGCTTATCTATGGATATTCCATTAACTATTGGGAAGTAAACAGGGAGAAAAATGAATGTGGACTTTGGCTGGAATTATTGTAGGTTTACCATTTCAGCTGATGGCACGGATGTGGGGGGAAAAAAATCAGGACAAAGATTTATCAGCTGGAAGCCAATTTATATGGTGTTCTGGTGTTCAGCAGTCCCTAATGATGTTTAGTGTTTTCCTGATGTGTTGATATCATGGCTGTGCACAGGGTTATAGAAATACCAAGGTCCAAACACTGAGCTTGCTAGCGGGGTTAGCAGGCTAACTGCAGAAACGTGCTCCTGAAGGGAGGTCACACAAGCTCCCGTTACGAGCCAGCATGGCCATATCTGCAGACGAGGTGGAGAAATTTATTGTGAGTTTTATTGTGCGCCACATCTGTAAACGATTCTGAGGAAACACTGAGCTCTGATGCTAGGTGGCTAGCTAACATAACTCTTATGTATCATACAGTTACGCCTACGGTGATTGGTGTAGCTCAGCGGGTAACACTACTACCCAGAGCGTGGTGGTACCCATCTCTACATGTGGGAGACTGGGGTTCAAATCCCGGTCTAGGTGACTGTGCTGTGCTACATTAATAAGAGTCCTTGGGCAAGACTCCTAACACTACATTGGCCCACCTGTAATATGATTAACCTTGTAAGTCGCTCTGGATAAGAGCGTCAGCTAAATGCCGTAAATGTAAATGATAAGATTCGATGCTGATGAAGATCTTCTACACAAGTTCATTTGTCCCCCAGGTTAGTCTGTCAGAGGACAATGTTCTTACTGTTTCTGGACCAAACTGACATCAGCGAGATCGGTTAGCCTAGCCACGTTTTTCACGTTTTGTCCTTGGCAATGCATTCATATAATTTTCAAACTGATCCAATCTGTTTATGTAATTTTGACACACCAAAATATGAATACCTGACTTTGGGCTGAAAACCGAAACCGAAAAACATCAGTTTACCGTAAATAAGAATGATCATAGTACTGTAACGAATGTAAGTATGGTGTTAGGTGGGTGCTCTCGTGGAGAGGTGGATACTTAGCTTCCATGAAGAGACACGCAGGGAACATGTCGTGAAGGGGCCTCAGAGCCAGTTTAATGAACAATGAGAGCACCAAGACTTCACTCACCACAAGTTCCCATATAACTCTCTTCATTATTCGTGCCGGCTTTCCACCGTGCACATGCGCACTGCACCTGCCTTAAAGTGACCGTTACAGTACGTAGGGTAAAAGAAGCCTGGAGCACCAAATTGTAACTGATGCACCATTTAAGGTGGAACGGGAAAGTTCAAACTAAAAGTCGGAGAAAAAGAAGTTTTAGCCGGCTGTAGCTGGACGTTGCCATCAAAAATGAACATACAGCACATGCAATTACAGCACACAGTTCGTTCACTCATTCATTCATTCATTTATCCACTTTCTGAGTCGCGTAGATAAGGCCAACCAGTCTCTGGGTAGATCCCCTAGCTGGTTCACTGCAACATAGCATCTCCAGTTCACCTGACTGCGTGCCTTTGGACTGTGAGAGGAGACCCATGTAGACACGGAGAGTTAGCAGCTGCGGAGCTTAGGTGTGACTGCTCCTTCAGCAAGGTAGCTCTGAAGCTATGGTTGGAGTCGTATTGTTGAATCCCATGTTTTTTGACCTAGGCAGCCCACGATAGACTGACTGGGTGTGTCATATTTCACGGTTTGTGGGTTGGTAGATACTTCAGATGCTCTTCCGTGTCTGTCACGTACACACACACACGCGTACGTAACCCCAGGCATGTAATCTAAAGTCTCTAACCCTCTGCAGCTGTAAATCTCAGCCAGACAGATTGAACCACAAAGCCTGACTGCTGCACGTCCATTCCTGCCTTCTCTCTCCATCTATCCATCTCCGCTCTCCACCTCTCTCCTTCCCCTGACCCACATCGGTCGCTACATCAGAACTGAGCATTAAGCACCGCTGAGGCTCTATCAAGAGCTGGCATGGGAAGGAAGATGACGTGATGGAGTGTGGAAAGAGAGGAGGAAGAAAGGACATGAGATGATATCAGGTGGAGGTGAAGAGAGAAGGGCTTACACTTGACAGCCTGGCTGCTCTGGGTGCGCCAAAGGGATGAGTTGTGAGCGAAAGGTCATAGTGAAAAAAAAGGAGAAGAGAAATGAGTAGAATAACCACTTCCACTCGCCATCCTACAGCACTTCTATATTTACTCCTACAGGTCCCACTGAAGGTTCCACAGTCAATCAAATCATCACAGCAAATGTGGCTGTATTTTAAAAGCTGCTGCTGTAAGGTTGAATAAGGTTTACAGAACAAGATAACTGAGTCATTCTTTAGACGTCGTGGCATCAACACAATCCAGAAAGACAGCATTGCATTTTTAAAGCTACACTATGGAAGCTGTGGGAGGAAATTTTGGAGACTCTGGTACAGAGATTGGGTCCACTATAGCAGCTGTTGATCCAGTTCTACATTGCAGTCATCAAATCACACATCTATCACAGCCTGGTTTGGAGCGGCCACAGTACAGAACCAGAACAGACTACAAAGGGGTCAGAACCTGGAAACAGTTCCATCTCACCCTGGACACAACCTATTCCATCCCCTCCAGCAGGCGCTACAGGACCCTGTAGACCAAGACCACCAGACACAGGAACAGCTTCTTTCCTCAGGCCATCACCTTCATAAACAGCTGACCAGTCACATCATCTGCTGGACCATAGTTACGCCTGTTCCTCCACAGTGTTCACCGGTTTCACTTGCACACCACATCTACAGTCTCTTACCCATTCATGTACACTAACACTGCTGCACCACCTTAGCAATACTGCCTCTACCTCAACACTACCGCCTCAACACTACTGCCTTACACTGTTAGTAAATAATGTGTAAACTGTATATTATTAGTCCATATATAGTTTGTTTATTGCTTGTATATGGTGTATACTGTGTATATATTACAGTGCCTGTATGTATTGTGTATATGTGAAGTGCGTGTCAACATACGTGGCCAATAAACCTGATTCTGATTCTGGTAGTAAGGTGTCACTGCATGCAATGGACAGTTATGGTGCACATTTTGTCCATTCATACATTCATCTTTCAAGCTGCTTAGCCTTTAGGGTCATTGCGGACGATGAAGCCTTTCCCAGGGCTCAGTGGGCAGAAGGTAGGAAACACCCTGGACGGGCCGCCAGTCCCTCACAGGGTAGGAAAAATGGATTTTTTTCAAAATACCATGGAAAATGGACCACTACAGTGGAGTTGGTGCATTATGCTAAGTAAGCGAGCCATACTCACTCATTTATTAATCTTCCAAACTGCATTATCCTTCTGCTTTACGCATGTCCCAGCACTCATTGGGAGAGAAGGCAGGCAACACTCTGGACAGGCCGCCAGTCCATTACAGTGCAGATTTCATGTCTCTGGACTGTGGGTTGAAACCCAGGCTCTTTTTTCTGTAAGGTGGAATCTACTGCGTCACCATGTCACCGCAAACTGGCAGCTTTATAGGATACGGGAATATGAATATGTATTTGTCACCCGACTGCACTGTAGACATGTAGTGGGATCACTGCAGTGGCCACACAGACCACTCAGACAAACAGAGCAAAGCAAACAAGCAAAAGACAGATATAACTAACAAGCAGCTACCAACAGATGATGGGGGGCAGTTATGTATTTACTGAAAGGAGAGGTATGATATCATCTCTCAAATTAAATGGGTTTCTCCCTCCAGTGCCTGTCCTGCTGACAAAGAGGTAATTCCCCTTTCTTCTCCTTCTTCCAGAATACTCCTACTGTCGCCGTAATCTCATGCTAAATGACATTCCCCCCGCGGGCTAACGGAGCACAGCTAAAGCAAACACCATCATATCCCTTAGGACAGAGACAGAGAGAAACAGGGGGAGAGAGAGAGAGAGAGAGAGAGAGAGAGAGAGAGAGAGAGAGAGAGAGAGAGAAAAGGAGAGAGAGACAGAAAAGGAGAGAGAGAGAGAGAGACAGAAAAGGAGAGACAGAGAGAGACAGAGAGAGAGAGGGGGACAGAAAAGGAGAGAGAGAGAGACAGAGAGAGAGAGAGAGAGAGAGAGAGAAAAGGAGAGAGAGAGAGAGACAGAAAAGGAGAGAGAGAGAGGGACAGAAAAGGAGAGAGAGAGAGAGAGAGGGACAGAAAAGGAGAGAGAGAGAGAGGGAGAGAGAGAGCGAGAGGGAGAGAGAGAGAGAGAGGGACAGAAAAGGAGAGAGAGAGAGAGAGAGAAAAGGAGAGAGAGAGAGAGAGAGAGAGGGACAGAAAAGGAGAGAGAGAGAGAGAGAGAGAGAGAGAGAGAGAGAGAGAGAGAGAGGGGGGGACAGAAAAGGAGAGAGAGAGAGAGAGAAAAGGGGAGAGAGAGAGAGAGAGAGAGAGAGAGAGGGACAGAAAAGGAGAGAAAGAGAGAGAGAGAGAGAGAGAGAGAGAGAGAGAGAGAGAGAGAGAGAGAGAGAGAGAGAGAGAGAGAGAGAGAGAGAGAGAGAGAGAGAGATGAATTTCGGCCAACAGCACCAGCACGCTGTGTAGATATCAGCAAATGGTTGTGTACCTGGAGTTTATTTGTGAGCTGTAGGCCTTACACACACAAACACACACCTCTGCCGCACCTTTCCTAACCCAGACAGACACTGATCCAAAGCTCCCTGTCATACTGAAAGGGAAAAAAAATGTATGACCGCATATTTAGTTATGGACCAACTTAAAGCTGCAAAATGAAACAACTTCAAATATTATCATATGATGAATATTATATAATGGCATATAAAGCCATATGAAGTATTAATAAAGAAGTATAATGCTTTACAAAGTCACATAATAAAGCATTAATTATTAATAATGCAAATATCATTCAGTGTAAATAAACACCCTTTTTAGGCAGGTGCAAACCCACCATGACCCTCACATGAGCGCTCATCCTGGAAGCAGCAAAGCTTGTTGCTAGCTGGTTGGCAGGTGTTGCTAACAATGAATAGCAGTCTATGGGATACATGAGGGATGTATCGGCGACACACAGAGGAGTGCGGGTCAGTATGGCTGCTGATTAGAGTTTGGGCATCTGCGCTGAATGTGTACATGCAGTTTGATGGATGTAGGTTAAAAGAATGGGGGGAAGAAGAATGGGACCCTATGGATGGAGAGTGTGATGGAGAAAAAAGGACAAACAGACAAGTGCAGGCCAGATCAACACTGGGTTTGTGCCTGAGGGGTCTGCTGTGTGACAGTGTATGTGAAGCTGGCCCTGTTGGCCGGGTAAAAGCACAGTTGATGGGCGTGTACTTTTCTACCCCATTCATTCTTAAAGGGGAAAAACTCGGAATTTAGTGCAGTTTTCCGAAACCCATCTAAGTTGCTTTGATGTGTACTGTAGAATCAATAATAAATATATTTCACCATTAGAGTGGCCACTAGGGGGCTTGTAGAAAGAGGTAATAGCCCAGAACTAGCACTAGAGCGCTCAAAGCATTACCCAGCACTGTCCTGCTACATTAATATGTGAGGCTAATGTTGTCACACCAGTCATTCCGCTGTCAACAGACTCACAGATCTCATCCAGTACGGCGATTGTGGGGACCGGACCGTAGACAACTGACGAAGAATCACAGAGCAAACTGCTCTCTCACCCCCATGCTAACCGCTACAGAGCTGATAACTGCTCCTAATGGGCCTCCATGGACAAGCACAATTATGATCAGACACTGTAGACGTCCCACACCTCTGGATAGGTGAGAGGAATGGCGGAGACAGAAACAGAGGCTGTATGTGTATAAGGAGGAGCTGCAGTTAGATGGAGGACTATAAGCATATCCGTGCTTTGAAAGTCAACATGTCGTGAGTGACAGTGACTGATATCTGCATATTTGCATACGATAACGGGAACATCAGGGCCAAATGCCGCAGGGATGATGAGGAATGATGTAAACTGACAGAGCCCAACAAGTCAGAAACAAACTGAGCTGGTTCATTCCTTACTCAGGCTCCACCCACAAACAGACTTATATGCATTATTAGTGCAGTCTTGTTAACAACGAACCCAACGGAAATTTCCAGAATGTGTATTTGAGCATCTGTTTTCCCCTAATGGACAGTAGAATGAGTTTGAGACATTCAGGGGGTCCAAAAGACTACTTAGGGGTCCATGACTCCCTTTATTTCCCACCTCGTGACCAACAGATGTGAAGAAACATTCCTACATTTATGTTTGAGAGTCTGTTTATCAGTAATGGACTGCACAACGATTTTTAGCCACTAAGGGGGTCCAAAAAGCTTTTTAGGGGGTCTGGCTGTTCAGTCGCATTGCAGCTTTTCTGACACATATCAGATTTTCATAACATGCAGTATGAAAGTGTCCCAAATCAGAACTCGAAATGTCAGATGTATTTCTTGCTATTCATACTCCCGCACAGATAACCGATATACAAAGAAACCAAGAACAATAAATGGTTATAGATTCAGACTGATATGTACAGTATTTATTAAGTTACACCTGTGTGTGGTATCGGGCCACCATGTTTGCTAGCACAGCACGCCAGATGTTTCGGTATGGAGCTGTAGAGGTTCCTAATGGTGTCCTGTGATAATCCATCCCCTGCAGCTTGAATATTCTCACACAGTTTCTGCAGATGGTGCGGTAGAGGTGGAGGTGACACCAAGCCTTCTGGACATGTGCTGCCAACAAACCGTTCATCTTGCCGCGGAACACAGTGCCTCCACACACAGATTCGTTGGTCGTTTCCACCAAGACTAAAGCCGGACTCATCACTGAAGATGACCTGCTGTCATTTTGAGTCACTCTACTACAGTCTGGTAAGACACCATTGGAGTCTTTGGTGACGGTGATGTGGTGTTAAGGGCAGTCGTCATAATGGCCTGTGTGCATGTAGCCCTGCACCGTGCTCATGGAGGCATCACTGCTTGCCAAATGTCTGCAATCATGGCTTTTGGGTCAGCCAGGTACAGCGATCAGACCCAATAAGCGATAAGAGGTGTAGTTTTCTTAAGGGTAACATTACCATGGTGACAAATTTGTTGTCATTTCCAATCTGTCTAGTTTTACTCGGATTCAGTAGCACAGTCCAGCTTGGTAACTTTGTGGAAGCACCAAAGTAAGTTTTGCAGCCTAAGAATTAATTTTCCTTTGTTGTTTCTCTCTCTTCTGCCTGTTTTTCCACTTTTATCCCATAGAGGGACAACCAATGCATCATCAGCCCTGTATCGGCAGAAGAAGCCCAGAAAAAAAAAGCAACGCTGAGAAGATCAAATGCGTTTGCGCAATAACCAGAGAAATCCTCTCAGCTGGGGCTTCCCCAACAGAACAGTCTAGCACTCACCATCATGCATTATGCAACGGGTTAGTAATACACGCATGCCAACATATACAACCAGCATCAGCATTGTAAATCACACGGTGTACTGCTTCAAACTACATGCTAATAGGTAGCATCTTGCTGTCGAGGGCAATCTCGCGCACTTGACTTTCACCGCCTGTCGCTATGCATGCCAAAAGACCCCCGGTTTTCTCCCACCACCCTCCAGATCAAAGACCCATGCATCACCAATCATTCAGCATCAAACCGGGCCGCCCCAGCCCAAGGGCCGCCCCACTGAGGAGAAACACGCGCTCCGTTGATTTCAAAGGCCTCTCACGGAGAGAAGCCGGGCCAAAAACGGACGCCCTAAGACATTCATTAAAGCGTGGGGCAATTAGGATTTCAACCCCAACACACGCCTCCAAACGACCAAAGGCTTTGGCCATTAGAAATGCAAGCCATTGATCTGATGCTCCGAGCAGCAGTGGTAATCTTCAGCAGGTGCCCAGCCTCGTTAAAACCCACGCTAATTAGCCGGCAATTAACAGTGTACGCTTCTTATCTGGTTATGAAAACCTTCCACAAGCGGAAAAACAGTTTACCCTACAGGTTAAATACTATCGATCAGGCAGCCGGCCCACACATCCCCGGCCCGGGTGATCACTAACTGTTCCTGGAACTTAGTTAAAGGCTGTGTTTTCAGTTTTTCTGTGAATTTCATTTTATATGTTTATGCAGACGTTTATTTATAACGTCTGTGGCCATCTTAATACCACTCATCAGCCCTTTAGCATTAAATTGTGATGGCTGTGGATTAGACACATAGAGGAGTGAGGGTCAGTATGGCTGTGGATTAGACACATAGAGGACTGAGGGTCAGTATGACTGTGGATTAGACACATAGAGGAGTGAGGGTCAGTATGGCTGTGGATTAGACACATAGAGGAGTGAGGGTCAGTATGACTGTGGATTAGACACATAGAGGAGTGAGGGTCAGTATGGCTGTGGATTAGACACATAGAGGAGTGAGGGTCAGTATGACTGTGGATTAGACACATAGAGGAGTAAGGGTCAGTATGACTGTGGATTAGACACATAGAGGAGTGAGGGTCAGTATGGCTGTGGATTAGACACATAGAGGAGTGAGGGGTCAGTATGGCTGTGGATTAGACACATAGAGGAGTGAGGGTCAGTATGGCTGTGGATTAGACACATAGAGGAGTGAGGGTCAGTATGACTGTGGATTAGACACATAGAGGAGTGAGGGTCAGTATGACTGGGGATTAGACACATAGAGGAGTGAGGGTCAGTATGGCTGTGAATCAGACACATACAGGAGTGAGGGTCAGTATGGCTGTGGATCAGACACATAGAGGAGTGAGGGTCAGTATGGCTGTGAATCAGACACATAGAGGAGTGAGGGTCAGTATGGCTGTGGATTAGACACATAGAGGAGTGAGGGTCAGTATGGCTGTGGATTAGACACATAGAGGAGTGAGGGTCAGTACGGCTGTGGATCAGACACATAGAGGAGTGAGGGTCAGTATGACTGTGGATCAGACACATAGAGGAGTGAGGGTCAGTATGACTGGGGATCAGACACATAGAGGAGTGAGGGTCAGTATGGCTGTGGATTAGACACTTAGAGGAGTGAGGGTCAGTATGACTGTGGATTAGACACATAGAGAAGTGAAGGTTAGTATGGCTGTGGATTAGACACTTATAGGAGTGAGGGTCAATCTGGCTGTGGATCAGACACATAGAGGAGTGAGGGTCAGTATGACTCTGTATCAGACACATAGAGGAGTGAGGGTCAGTATGACTGGGGATTACACACTTAGAGGAGTGAGGGTCAGTATGACTGGGGATTACACACTTAGAGGAGTGAGGGTCAGTATGGCTGTGGATTAGACACATAGAGGAGTAAGGGTCAGTATGGCTGTGGATTAGACACTTATAGGAGTGAGGGTCAGTATGGCTGTGGATTAGACACAGAGAGGAGTGAGGGTCAGTATGGCTGTGAATCAGACACATAGAGGAGTGAGGGTCAGTATGGCTGTGGATCAGACACATAGAGGAGTGAGGGTCAGTATGGCTGTGGATCAGACACATAGAAGAGTGAGGGTCAGTATGGCTGTAGAACAGACACATAGAGGAGTGAGGGTCAGTATGACTGTGGATCAGACACATAGAGGAGTGAGGGTCAGTATGGCTGTGGATCAGACACATAGAGGAGTAAGGGTCAGTATGACTGTGGATTAGACACATAGAGGAGTGAGGGTCAGTATGGCTGTGGATTAGACACATAGAGGAGTGAGGGTCAGTATGGCTGTGGATTAGACACTTATAGGAGTGAGGGTCAGTATGACTGTGGATTAGACACATAGAGAAGTGAAGGTTAGTATGGCTGTGGATTAGACACTTATAGGAGTGAGGGTCAGTAATATAGAACAGAACACATAGAGTGAGGGTCAATCTGGCTGTGGATCAGACACATAGAGGAGTGAGGGTCAGTATGACTCTGTATCAGACACATAGAGGAGTGAGGGTCAGTATGACTGGGGATTACACACTTAGGAGTGAGGGTCAGTACGGCTGTGGATCAGACACATAGAGGAGTGAGGGTCAGTATGGCTGTGGATTAGACAATTATAGGAGTGAGGGTCAGTATGGCTGTGAATCAGACACATAGAGGAGTGAGGGTCAGTATAGCTGTAGAATAGACACATAGAGGAGTGAGGGTCAGTATGGCTGTAGAACAGACACATAGAGGAGTGAGGGTCAGTATGGCTGTGGATTAGACACATAGAGGAGTGAGGGTCAGTATGACTGGGGATCAGACACATAGAGGAGTAAGAGTCAGTATGGCTGTGGATTAGACACTTATAGGAGTGAGGGTCAGTATTGCTGTGGATTAGACACATAGAGGAGTGAGGGTCAGTATTGCTGTGGATTAGACACATAGAGGAGTGAGGGTCAGTATGACTGGGGATCAGACACATAGAGGAGTGAGGGTCAGTATGGCTGTAGAATAGACACATAGAGGAGTGAGGGTCAGTATGGCTGTGGATCAGACACATAGAGGAGTGAGGGTCAGTATGACTGGGGATCAGACACATAGAGGAGTAAGAGTCAGTATGGCTGTGGATTAGACACTTATAGGAGTGAGGGTCAGTATTGCTGTGGATTAGACACATAGAGGAGTGAGGGTCAGTATGACTGTGGATCAGACACATAGAGGAGTAAGAGTCAGTATGGCTGTGGATTAGACACTTATAGGAGTGAGGGTCAGTATTGCTGTGGATCAGACACATAGAGGAGTAAGAGTCAGTATGGCTGTGGATTAGACACTTATAGGAGTGCTCTGGTCAGTACATGCAATTTGGTGATCAGACACATAGAGCAGAGTTGTGTGGGTCAAAAAATATGACTGTAGGAGGATAGCGTTTGGGGAAAAATGGCTTTGAGATGAGTACATGCAATTCGTGGTGTGCTCGTCCAGGGTGATATGTGAATAGGGTCAAGCAGAATACAGTGTGTGGGTGAAAATGAATCCACCCGATTCATACCTATGGGGGGGGATGTGATTTAACGAAGACGATACAAAAACTCCATGAAAAATGCAGGCCAAAAGAAGGATGGACCAACGAAGAGGACAAGAGGAAGTGTGAGATGGAGGGAAGACAAGTGTGCGCATGTGCCAAAGTCCATTTCTGGTTACAGGGATCCTGCCTCAGGGCATTCTGTAATCCGGCCTGGAGGTCTTTCTTTCAGAAACACTTTAAATGAACTTGAGAAATGAGCGAGTCCTAGAGCTGCTCTCCTTACGATGAGCGAATCGACACTGGAGAAGACAATCTACCATCCAAAGCAGGACGTTGACTACCAGCGATCTGGATGACCAGAGGGGATGTCCAGTGTCTATGCAGAGACAACAACTCACCACATATGGTCAAAGCTCTGTAGACACCTGCTTCTCCAGCGTTCTGAAATAAGGGGTCGGATCAAATAAGCTTTAATACAATCACGTCACATATTATTCCTGATCAGATTTAACATTCTAGAGATGAAAATTGTTCGACAAGTTAGCAGACCACAGTGTACAGGTACCTTTGGATAACAGTGTCACTAATTAAACAGTTATGGCCAAAAACAGTGTGAAATAAATGTACTCTTCCACAATATGGGCTATTTGAACAGCACACAGGACGACCTTCAGCGAGGATTTCATAGCCTGATAACAGTGAAAACCAATTAAAGAGCTTGGGCATAAATAAATAAATAAATCTGATAAGCAGAAGGGATGCTTAAAATGTGGTCATTCTTTTAGCCTAGATGGGCAGAAATGGAGGAGTGGATCAGATGGTACAGTTCGGGTACAGTAATGAATTTGGAGGTCACTTGTTGTATGCTGTTAAAATAAAGGAGCGGATGAGCTGGGAAAATTTAACAGCTATCGCGTTTATGTGACCGAAGTGCAAAGCTTGAGGAGGAGTGGGTGCTGAGAAAGGTCAGGGGTCAGGGTCAGCCAAAACCTTATACCTTAAAGAGCAATATCCATCCAGGAATTTCCCTGGCTGATATTGAGTTGTCTGGAGTCTGGGGGGTTGGGGATCTGCTCACAGACATTTATATACAGCACCGCTGATAACTTTACAGGAGAAGGAAAAACGTATTGTACTTTTAATGTAAGTCAATGGAACCAGACGTCTTTACAAGTCATTTTGGGCTGTTACTTCCGGTCCATTCATCACAGAATTAACACACAATGTAAAGAGTATCAGACAGTGTCCGATTCTGCCAGAACCTGAAAAACAACAAGAATGGAGATACGAGGTTCTGTTATGACAGCTGATTTATATAGGTCAAGTGATGGATGTTGCCTAACCACAGAGATAAGAACAGGGGAGTGAAATACAGACAGAGAAAAAGAGAATGTAAGTGTGCGGTGCCTGAATGATTGTTCTCTCTCTCTCTCTCTCTCTCTCTCTCTCTCTGTGTGTGTGTGGGGGTTAAAGACGAAGGGAATAGCATCATCCCTCCCCTCCAGGGAACTCATTAGATGTGATATACTCTACTGGCCATACAGAGAATAGATGAGGAGAGCGAGCGAGGGGTGGAGAGAGAGAGAGAGAGAGAGAGAGAGAGAGAGAGAGAGAGAGTAAGAGAGAGAGAGAGAGAGAGAGAGAGAGAGAGACAGCCCTCCGTGTCTAAGTGTAAAGGATGAAGCCCTCAGTTACTCTCCTCCCAAAGAGAGAAAAATGCAGGCCAAAAGAAGGATGGACCAATGGAGAGGACAAGAGGAAGTGTGAGATGGGGGGAAGACAAGTGTGTGCATGTGCAAAAGTCCATTTCTGGTTACAGGGATCCTGCCTCAGGGCGTTCTGTCATCCGGCCTGGAGGTCTTTCTTTCAGAAACACTTTAAATGAACTTGAGAAATGAGCGAGTCATAGAGCTGCTCTCCTTACAATGAGCGAATCGACACTGGAGAAGACAATCTACCATCCAAAGCAGGACGTTGACTGGATGACCAGAGGGAATGTCCAGTGGCTATGCAGAGACATCAACTCACCACATATGGTCAAAGCTCTGTAGACACCTGCTTCTCCAGCGTTCTGAAATAAGGGCTCTTACCAGGGAGTTTGTTCCCCTTGCTCCCGTAACAGCCTCTACTCTTCCGGGAAGGGTATTTACACTAGATATTGGAACATTGCTGTGAGGATTTGATTGTATTCAACATTCACAAGAGCATTAATTAGTGAGGTACTGGTGGGTCATGGATACTGATGTTGGATGATCAGTTCTGGATCACTCCAGTTCATCCCCCAGGTACTGGATGGAGCTCCTTCACTCCAGAGAGCCCTGTTCCATTGCTCCACAGCCCCATGCAGAAAGGCTGTATACCACTCGAGCTCACACTGGGCATTAGGCATGCTGATCTTAGGGTCTGGGCATCCCATTCTATCGGCCAGTGCTCCTCTATGGAGATTATTCAGGCTGGGTCAGTAATGGGGGAACCTTAAGTAGCTGCCCAAAGGGCATTTTGCGAGTTTCTAGATTTTTTAATAAATAGGGGCCCTAAAAAAGAAGGGATCTGATGGAACCATGAATCGTATGGTTGGTTCTTTTCACAATGAAAGGGTTCTTCGAGTTAATAGAGGATCTGTTGTTTATGGTTCTACATAGAATCATTTTGCAATAATTGCGATCACAGCAGAACTATTTTTGTTCTCAGTCAATCAATCTTTATTTTCCCTTTATATGTTCACTCTGATTGCCTGACTGACTGATTGATTGATTGATTGATTGATTGATTGATTGATTGGTGGATGGATTGATTGGTTGATTGGTTGAATGATTGATTGATTGGTTGATAGGTTGGTTGATTGATTGATTGATTGATTGATTTATTGATTGATTTATGGATTGATGGGTTGATGGGTTGATGGGTTGATTGATTGGTTGATTGATTGATTGATTGATTAATTTTTGCTATATACAACCAAATACAACACAGTCTCTGCCTATCTGAAGGACAGTTTCTCAATCCATAGAACCATTTAAGCATGTAACAGTTCTTTAAGTGTTTATGATTCTATATATGGTTCTTCTTTAGAACCCTAAGAACCCCTGCAGAACCGTCTTTCCTAGGAGTGTAGTTTCTTAACGCTTCTTCCTTATTTAGTATAATTCTATATTATTTCTTGTTTATTTGCTGTGTAAGTATTCCTAATATTAATGATTTTAATATTAACCATCTTGGAATTCCCTCTTTTCTTTTTCACACCCACTCCTCAACGAGGAGGGAATTCTCTCCATATTTTTGTAGGAAATGTCTCCTGAACCGGGGTACGTTATGTATAGCTGTACATTTACATTTACGGTATTTAGCTGACGCTCTTATCAAGAGCAACTTACAAGGTTAATGATTACAGGTAGGTCAATGTAGTGTTAGGAGTCTTGCCCAAGGACTCTTATTGGTGTAGCTCAGCATAGTCACGGAGACTGGGATTCAAACCCCAGTCTCCCACATGTAGAGGTCGCACCCTGAGTAGTGGTGTAACCCACTGAGCTACACCAACCAGCTGTAGCGCTGTGGTAACTTCCTGATCTGAATGACTGACTCCTAAATGGATCGTGAATCTATTGTCGCTGTCCAAGGAAAAACATGTATCTTCATTTTGCCGATTTTCACTTTTCAGCGTCATTTGATCACATGAGCTGCTGTTTACGTTCTGTGAAAAGTTCATGAAAAATGAACCAATAGTAAGGGCCCTAAATGACATGGAAAGACGTCTGGTTCCATTGACTTGCATTAAAACTGAGTGAGGTTTTTGCCCTCTCCTGTAAAGTTGCCATTTGGAGACCCTTGTTTTGCTTCAGGCAGCAACAGGATGCTTTTCCACAAACAGTTTAATAAGTACAGAACCTTTGCCTTATGGGAAGGTTCTTTAGAAAGGTTCTGCATACTCATGTATCCTGTTTATAAAAATGGTTCCACCTAAAAAGGTTCCACACGGAATCAAAGAGGGTTTGTTGCTCCAAAGAATTCCTTGGTTTAAAGAGTGTACAGAGGAACATACAGCTGAGGCATACGGGGATACGTGTCTGTGTGGGTGTGGGTGGGGAGGTGGGCATGTCTGCCTGAGGTAGCAGGTCTAAATTACAGCAGCTGTTTGTGGCATGGAGGTCCCATCAGATTTACGAGTGTGTTTGTAATGGGGGAGCAGGGAGTTCAGGTGCTACTGAGGCATCCAATCTCGCAGACTCCATACCAGCAATAAACCTCAGCCTTCAATTCATACAACTCCCAACTGTTACGCTCAAATACAGCATGGGACATTCTGAACGCACCACAGACCAGTGTTGAGAAGCTTTATGCTCCGGATCGTGAATATGCGGACATGTGAAGTGTGCAAAGCCACAAACGTAACAGTTCCTCGAAGCATCTTATAGTACTAATGATGGACAAAGATCTCCATGCCAAAGAAGAATAACTAGACCAGACAGACCAGACTCGGTAAGCTACATAGCCTCTAATTTCACACAGCGATTCGTTTTTTATTAGGCGTGTCCACAAATTAATGTATCAAGGCCAAGTTTCTCCTAACTCATGGTTCGGTCCTACCAACTCGTTCTACCTGACCTTCAGGATCGGGCTCTGGCTGAAACTGGTATGGCAGAGCCAACGCCACTGTAAGAATAGAACAGAGCGGCAAGCCGAGCAATCAGAGCACACTGGGCTCTTTGGGAGGCGGAGCTTAAAGACACAGGAGCTCTAACAGAGTGTTTCAGACAGTCAGGGTGAAAACAAAGGTGCAGTATGAGGAAAACATTGCGTTATGGGAAAACTGGAAATAATTACAATGGGTGCCTCTTAAATACAGACAGTACACTTTATGTAAAGGCTTGAACTTGAAGTTTTGGGCTCCTTGTGCATGGCTTAAAGAATGCATATGACCAAAAGTTTATTACTCTTTATTATTAGAGCGTTAGCTTGTTAGCTGGTTAGCTTTTTGCTACACTCTTAGGCTACTTAGAATAGGTCTACTATTGTGTAAACTAGTTTAAGTGAGTCTGCTCAACGGACCAACTGAAGTTTGTCATCTGGTTGCACTTTTGGACAGATCTCAACATTAACCACTGGGTTACACTCATCATCAAATTAATAGCTGCACCCAGAAGGAAGCATCAGATTGCAGTGCTACTGGTTTGGAAGATAAGGGGTCACCAGGAACAATAACTGATGATAGATTTAGATTGATAAGGACGGTATGTAGAGGTTCCTAATGGTGACTTATGCTACTCCATCCCATGCAGCTTGAATATCCTCATGCAGTTCCTGCAGATTGTGTGGTAGGGGTGGAGGTGGACTGACACTAGGGCTTCCGGACGTGTGATGTGTGACGACACATTGTTCATCTTGGCGCTGACCACGGTGCCTTCGCACACAGACTGATTGGTCGTCTCCACCAAGACAAAAGTGGGACTCGTGAGTGAAGATATCCAGCTAACATTCTGAGTCACTCTGTAACAGTCTGGCACGGCATCACTGCAGTCGTTGGCGACATTGACATGGTGTTAAGGGCCGTTGTCTTAAAGGTCTGCGTGCATGTAGTCTTGGCACAAACAGGATAACTCATGGAGGACATCACTGCTCGCTACACATCCGCAGTCATGGCTATTGGGTCAGTCAGGTGCAGTGTGACACTCCAGACTTTCCAGCCATGCTCACTTACTTTCAGCCAGCCTTGTTTGTGCATCAGACCACACTGATGTGTGTACCAACTTCCTCTAATACAAGCTCCACCTTTATGAGCCTTCATCACATTTAGCCCACACTTTCTCATGTAATCACCAGATATTCTCACTACAAGGCTGCTAGTAATGCTCAATACAGAGGGTTTATGAACTACTCTGCACTAATATCCAAGGGCTAATGATTTTACATAGGTGTCTGTATAAGAGAGAGCGAGAGAGAGAGAGATAGAGGGGGAGAGAACGAGAGAGAGAGAGAGAGAGAGAGAGGGAGAGAGAAAGAGAGAGAACGAGAGAGACAGAGAGAGAGCGAGTGAAAGAGAGAGAGAGAGACAGAGGGGGGGGGGCGGTGAGAGTGAGAGAGAGAGAGAGAGAGAGAGAGAGAGAGAGAGAGAGAGAGAGAGAGAGAGAGAGAGAGAGAGAGAGAGAGACAGAGAGAGAGAGAGAGGGAGAGAGTAAGAGAGAGAACGAGAGAGAGAGAGAGAGAGAGAGAGAGAGAGAGAGAGAGAGAGAGAGGGAGAGAGAGAGAGAGAGAGAGAGAGAGACAGAGAGAGAGAGAGAGAGAGAGACAGCGGTGAGAGTGAGAGAGAGAGAGAGAGAAGGAGAGAGACAGAGAGAACGAGAGAGAGAGAAGAGAGAGAGACAGAGAGAGAGAAGAGAGAGAGAGAGAGAGAGAGAGAGAGAGACTGAGAGAACGAGAGAGAGAGACAGAGAGAGAGAGACAGAGAGAGAGGGGGGGCAAAGAGAGAGAGAGAGACAGAGAGAGAGAGAGGGAGAGAGACAGTGAGAGAAAAAGAGAGAGACAGAGAGAGGGGGGAGAGAGTGAGAGAGAGAGAGTGAGAGAAAGAGAGAGAGAGAGAGAGAAAGGGGGAGAGAGAAAAAGAGAGAGAGAGAGAGACACAGAGAGAGAGAGACAGAGAGAAAGACAGAGAGGGGGGGCGGAGAGAGTGAGTGTGAGAGAGAGAGAGAGAGAGAGAGAGAGAGAGAGAGAGAGAGAGAGAGAGAGAGAGAGAGAGAGAGAGAGAGGAGAGAGAGAGCGAGCTCATGTGTTTGTTTTCACCAGTAATGACCCACATCAGTCTAACCTGAAGCCGAGGAAGAAAGGAAAGCAGGTCCAGCCGAGGGGTTGGGTCGACCTCAATTCAGCATGATTAAACTAATAAACTCCAAATGATCAGCCAACTTCCATATGTCTCTCTGCCAACTCCCATCAGTTCATTCCTCTGTCTCTCTCTCTCCCTCTCTCTCAGAAATATGAGTCCTCTCTTCAGTCTCGGACACTGGCGATAAATCTCCTCCCCTACCATCTCACCAAAAATCAATGGCTAATTTGGGCGCATCGCTTTATGGACCACATGTGGATACAGGTATACACACACACCCACACAGGCGGACAAACTCATGGAGCCTGTGGATTTCCTCTATCACGTGTCCTACAGGGCTAAGGAATAGGAGCCTGACCGAATACGTCCAGCCTGGCTTGGGTATAGGCTGCCTGGTGCATGGTAAATAAGTTAATAGGGAGCTGCCGTCACTGGTAAATGAGCAGGCCCCAATCAATGAAACTGTCACAGCCACAATTTATAAATCCATTTAAGACGCTCCCTCACCTGACGCTCATAAATCCTGCCATGCGTTAGCATCCGAGGAGATAGAGAGTGAGGGCTGGGAGGAATGGAGGCGAGGGGTAGAGGAGAAGAAGTGGTCGTTTTGATCCAAAGCTGTCATGTCGTAGCTTTAGCATTCTTTATTAAAATACATTAATTAAAAAAAGAATCAGTAAAAGAGATATGCTGGGTAAACCAGTGGTATTAGAGTAGTAGAGCTAGGACTTCAGTTTAGGCCATAAATATCAAAATCTGATCAAAAATGTGGAGAAAATAAAACACCTCTATGACAATGCTAATGTGTGAATGTCTGCCTATGGAAATATTTAGCTCTATGCTAAGCTGTGCTAAGATAACCTAAGCTAAGATAAACTAAACTAAGCCAAACTAAACTAAACTAAGCTAAGCTAAACTAAACTAAACTAAACTAAACTAAGCTAAGCTAAGCTAAGCTAAGCTAAGCTAAGCTAAACTGAACTAAACTAAACTAAACCAAGCTAAGCTAAACTTAACTAAACTAAACTAAACTAAACTAAACTAAACTAAACTAAGCTAAGCTAAACTAAGTTAAACTAAACTAAACTAAACTAAGCTAAGCTACGATAAGCTAACAGGGCTTATTATGCTCTTTACTATATCTCTTTCTTTTTTCTTTTATGTAACTTTTGTAAATAGTCAGCGATAGGGTTGCCACCTGTCCCGTAAAATACGGATTCGTCCTTTATTTTTTAACGTAATGTTATTTCCCGTATTAAACCAATGTTTGATCTCTCTCTCCGCCGCCATCCCGCCACCGAACTCAGCTCAAATACGGAACGCAGTTTATTCCGTATTTACGTAAATGTCCGAGAAACACGTATATACCCCCACAACCACACTCCCAACCCCTAGCCCCCTACCCAGACTCAGCTCAAATACGGGACACGATTTGTTCCCTATTTCGCTACATGTCAATACACACGTCTGTCAATCACACATGAAACCCCGCCCCCCGTCCTTTATTTTCATTTCTGAAAGATGGCAACCCTAGTCAGCGAAGTTACCCAGCACAAATGACACCAGAGGGAGAAACTCTCCCACAGCAACCACTTTTCCTTACTGCCTGAAACTCCGTATTGGAATTCCACCCCTTATCTCTGTGACAAGGTCACACGCCTTATTGCCTGCCTATCACCAAACTTGGCACACCCTCACACAATGCACAGAATGCTAAGCTAATAGCGATTTCAGGGTACCTACAATAAAGGGAATTTATCGTCTGTAATTTAGCCCCGCCCATTCACCCTAATACCATACAGAGTGTTTCAGGCCGGACTGCTTTCTGAAAGAGGCAATTTCTGCTTTCTGCTTTTCTTCATCGTCAAAAGAATAATTGTCTCCAGAAGGAAGTTAAGGAAACGTGTGACTGTAGTGCTGTTGGGAAGGAAGATAAAGGTTACCAGAAACAATAACTGATGATACATTAAGACTGATGTGGGGAATATTTATGGAGCTACACATACAGAAGTTTGTCTCTCAGTATGACATTAGGCCTCGGTATGGAGCTGCAGAGATTCCTAATTGTGCCTTGTGATAATCCATCCCATGCATCTTAAATATTCTCACGCAGTTCCTGCAGATGGTGTGGCAGGGATGTAAACTGAATGACACCAGGACCTATGGACGTGTGACGTGACAACAAAAAATCATTCATCTTTGGCTGGTTGGATTCGTTGGTCGTCTCCACCAAGGCAAATCATGATTGAATGTGAACCGCTGCCATTCGGGGTCACTCCATGACAGTCTGGCACGACACCACTGCAGTCTTAGGTGACAGTGATGTGGTGTTAAGGGCAGCTGGCGTAACGCAGAAGCGCTAAAATGAATGGTTTGTTGTCATGCGGCACAGGCTTGGTGTCACTACACCTTAACCCCGACCGCAAAATCTGCAGGAACTGCATGAGAACTTAGTCCTGTGTCATGCAGCCATCTCCTAATGAGGCTGGCACTAACAGGATGGCTCATGGAGGGCCTCACTGCTCGCTGAGTGTCAGTAGAGTGGCTGTGGGGTCAGTCAGGTACAGTGTTAAGACGGTCCTTGTGTGAAACTTGGATCATTCGCATGTCTCACTATGTCCACCAAGTTTCCTTCTGGGTGCAGCTGTTTGTGCAGCTGTTCTGTTGATGATGACTGTATGTACAGGGGTTGGACAATGAAACTGAAACACCTGGTTTTAGACCACAGTCATTTATTAGTATGGTGTAGGGCCTCCTTTTGCGGCCAATACAGCGTCAGTTCGTCTTGGGAATGACATATACTGCGTCCTGCACAGTGGTCAGAGGGAGTTTAAGCCATTCTTCTTGCAGGATAGTGGCCAGGTCACTACGTGATGCTGGTGGAGGTTCACCCTTCTTGGTGGTATGCTGACATTACCCTGGATACCGTGGCTCTTGATACATCACAAAGACTTGCTGTCTTGGTCACAGATGCGCCAGCAAGACGTGCACCAACAGTTTGTCCTCTTTTGAACTCTGGTATGTCACCCATAATGCTGTGTGCATTGCAGTATTTTGAGCAGAACTGTGCTCTTACCTGCTAACTGAACCTTCACACTCTGCTCTTACTGGTGCAATGTGCAATTAATGAAGATTGGCCACCAGGCTGGTCCAATTTAGCCATGAGACCTCCCACACTAAAATGACAGGTGTTTCAGTTTCATTGTCCAACCCCTGTATGTCTTAGAGACACCAAAACAGCCACTGAATGAACCAGCTCATTATAGTTCAAACGAAATATGATCCCTTCAGCGTTCTCAGTGCACACAGTGCTCCATGTGAATGGGCTTAGTGGTTAAAATCTAGTTACATTTCGGATAAATACCCAGGATGTAGTCACAGAGGAGGGTGATTCATACATATATTATTCATAAGTGGTAGGAATTCCTAATGGAATATCTTCATTTTTCTGTTCGGACGCCTGATGGGGTTATTAGAAACCAGCCATGCGTCCCGAAAAGCACCACAGACCCGGCTTCTCCTCGCTATATTGATTCAAAGACCAAAGCCGTTTATGCACTCCCAGGGAAAACACACAATAGCAATCGCTCTAAAGAGGATGCAATGCCTGATCCGATGGGCAATTTAAAGCAGAATCCTATCTCATGTCCGATACAGAAGCCTCCCTAATGGATGCAACGGTTTGCAGCCCTTGAGCAAAGGCACCCGCCATTAGCCTATTGACTTAAGCGTGTCTTTCTAGGCACATCTTGAGCCGTAACTAAAGGCAGCTGTGGAGAATGCACAAAGCTATTCGGTCCGCCCCGCTGTGTAGGCCTGCCCCATGCGGGCATGGCTGGTCTCTATCTCAATGCTGCACCACATGGTTGAACTGATGAATATTCAACACTGCGTACACACATGCTGGGGCTTCACAGCTGATAAATATGCATGAAGACCTTTGGGCATCGTTGGCTTGGTCCACTGCTCTTAGGGACGGTGTAGGTGCCACATTTTAAGCCTCTTAGTGCACTAAAACACTAAAACACTAAATAACTATAATGGCTGATGAGGTTTTGAAATTAGGCTGGCAGGAAGTTTGGGATATTGCAGGATGGCTCTCAAAAAAAGGACCTAACTTTTAAAATGTTTTTTAAAAGACCTATATTACCCATAAGCGGTCTATACGTAAGTAGGGAAGAGTGAAGCCTTGGTTTTCCTTTCGATCCGATACCAAGTAATATCAAGGCTAATATTCTGATATCGATATCAATTCTGATACTTTATAAACCACGCACTAACCAATATTTTTAAATATTTACAAATATTTTCAAAGCTTTGTTCCCTTAAACTGTGCATTTGCTGTATGCAGCAGTCAATGTACAGGTATGGATTTGATTGGACGGACATTGAGGGTAACACTCATTTTCAGTGCAGTCGAGAATTACATTCACTTACATAGGCTAAAATATAAAATAAATGGAATTTAATCTGGTTAATAAAAAAAAAAAAAAAATTAACGATACAATCAAACAGGCAAGGAATTAAAAATAAATAAGATTTCATTAAGAAGGCCAAAATAAATAACTTTCAAAAAGTAATATATGTTAATATATTTAATTTTTTGAAATAAATTTTCAAAAAACCAAAATAAAAAGGATTATAAAAATTAATATGGTAATTAAAATGAAAAAAATAAAGAGCGATAAGGATGCAATAAAATACAATAATAATAAAATCATACAAATAAAAATACAAATCTAACAAATAAGAATAATAAAAGACTAAAATATAATATTATTTTACTTAAATATATATATAAAAAAATAAATATATATATAAATATATATTAAGAAAAAATCATTAAAAATCAAACTAACAGATGAGAGAGATACCAGCTAGCTGAGTCCTAGAGACTTCCAGCTTTCCGGTGCACTGTGACTAAAAGCAGATTTTCCCAGTGCAGTAAAAACTCTAGGTACCTAAGAGGTGATCCAGTCACTACAGCGATTACTGTTACTCATAGACATTCATAAAGCATAAATATAAATATCAGCAAATGGCCAAAAAAGACATGATCCTGTCCATTTCCTACAACACGTTTACTGTACTAAGATCATTTACAGACTCCAAAACCAAAACAGTTACTAACAGCTCATCAGTATTAAGGTGGTTGGGTAAAATATTCATAGTACTGTGCAGAAAAAGAATATATATATACTGCATTATAATGTCTGTTAAAATGATGCTAGGTTTGTTTTAATGTTGGCTTATACAGCATTAATTATTGTGAAACTAAAATAACTGTAGGCTTGGTTCGTTTACCTCGTTTTACATATGAACTGCCCCGCCTACAATTCACACTGTGGCAAAGTTAACATCCGACCATTCAAGGATGCTAGCAATATTAGCATTTCTGGTAAACCAGCTCAGCGCCAGGGCCAGCCAAGCTATCTGTCCACGATTCATCACACAAAGCGATTGATTTGCTCTCTGCTGGATCTGAGCGGAGCTGTAAATAATGCATGTAGGTGAAGGGACAGCTCAGTGGATGGCAGAGAGCAGCACAGCGGTAACCAGATCAAAAAGCCCGAACCTTGACTGCACTCACGCTCAAGGTTTTCCCCTGTCATTCACAGCACATTCAGCCACTGACTTACAGCGAGTGCCCGTGAGTTTTTACACATGCCATAAAAAAGCATAAGACGGGTTTTATTAGATCGGCTCATACGATGCCACAGCACCAGGGCTGAGGAAAATGAGCAAGAATCAGCTGACACAAAGAAGAAGGGTAGATATGGCATAGTGAGACAGGCAAAGGATTCAAGTTTCGCCCTCGCCTGTGCATGTGCAAGCTGTGCAAGGTACGTTATGGCTTTACCTGACTGACCCAACAACCATGACTGTGACTGCAACGGTGTCATGCCAGACTGTCATGGAGTGACTCAGAATGGCAGTGGGTCATCTTCAGTGACGAGTCCCGCTTTAGTTTTGGTGGAGACGCCCAACGAATCCGTGTGTGGAGGCACCGTGGTCAGCACCAAGATGAAAGGTTTGTTATCACACGTCCAGAAGACCTGGTGTCCCTCCACCTCCACCCCTACCGCACCATCTGCAGGAACTGTGTGAGGATATTCAAGCTGCATGGGATGGATCATCACAGGACACCATTAGGAACCTCTACAACTCCAAAATGAGACGGCTGGCGTGTGTTAGCAAAGATGGCGGCCCGACGCTACTTCTGTATGTGTAGCTCAATAAATATTGATCATATCAGTCTAAATGTATCATCAGTTATTAATCCTGGTCACCTTTATCTTCCTCTCCAATAGCACTGCAATCCCACACTTCCTTCTGGATGCAGCTGTTTTTTTTTGAAAGCAGACAGTATAAATGCCTGTTTGCTGCACACTCAAGAGTCCCATTTAGCTACGCCATGAAGCTTTGTTTCCATCGTAATAGCTCAAAATAGACCATCCTGTGTCCTGAACACCTCAAGTCTGCACAGCATTAATAAAGCCATGGGTGTGGGTGTTTGAGAGGACAGAGAGAGGGTTGGGATGTATTTACAAAGTAGTTTTGGTCTAGAATTTATCACCAAAATAGCTCCAGTTTAAAACTAAAGAAGCAAGATTTTTCCAAAACCAAAAGGTTGTTGGTGTAGCTCAGCGGATAACACCACTACCTGCCAGGGACCCACCCCCATATGTGGGAGTCTGGGGTTTCAATCCCGGTCTGGGTGACTATGCTGTGCTACACCAATAGGAGTCCTTGGGCAAGACTCCTAACACTACACTGGCCTACCTGTAATATGATCAACCTTGTAAGTCGCTCTGGATAAGAGAGTCAGCTAGATGCCGTAAATGTAAAAGAGAGTTCTCCAACAAAGTTTTCATTTCAAAGGTACAGGGGTTTCATGTAGTAAGTTTCGGACCTCCAAGCTGCTCTGGGCTGGATATTTAGTGGACCGCTCTCAGACTAGTACTGATCCTGACATGTCTATAAAACCCTACCTCTGATAACAACCCAACACTCTAATAATATCAACAGCTGTACTGAAAGGGCTGAGGGGGGCTGATACATTTAGCAACAGCTGAGCTATAAGGGAGATGTTTGTATTTGTAAGTGAGTGGAACTACAAGACAGCTGTTTCTGATAAAGTGGCCAGTGAGTGGAAGTACAAGACAGGTGTTTCTGATAAAGTGGCCAGTGAGTGGAAGTACAAAGTAAGTGTTTCTGATAAAGTGGCCAGTGAGTGGAAGTACAAGACAGCTGTTTCTGATAAAGTGGCCAGTGAGTGGAAGCACAAGGTAGGCGTTTCTTATAAAGTGGCCAGTGAGTGTGTGTCTGTGTGTTTGTGTGTGTGTGTGTGTGTGTGTGTTTGTGTTTATGTGTGTGTGTGTGTGTGTGTGTGTGTGTTTGTGTGTGTGTGTGTGTATTTATGTGTGTGTGTGTTTGTGTGTGTGTGTATTTATGTGTGTGTGTGTGTGTGTGTGTTTGTGTGTGTGTGTGTTTATGTGTGTGTGTGTGTGTGTGTTTATGTGTGTGTGTGTGTTTATGTGTGTGTGTGTGTGTGTGTGTGTGTGTTTGTGTGTGTGTGCGTGTTTATGTGCATGTGTGTGTGTTTGTGTGTTTGTGTGTGTGTGTGTGCGTGTGTGTGTTTATGTGTGTGTGTGTTTATTGTGTGTGTGCGTGTGTGTGTTTATGTGTGTGTGTTTGTGTGTGTGTGTGTGTGTTTATGTGTGTGTGTGCGTGTGTGTGTTTGTGTGTGTGTGTGTGTGTGTTTATGTGTGTGTGTGTCTGTGTGTGTGTGTGTGTGTGTGTGTGTGTGTGTGTGTGTATCTGCAGGTAACAAGGGATTTCTCTTCACCGCTCCATGTTTTATGCAACCTGTACATCTTCTGCACACAGTCCCTTGACTGTGCTGTTGCATTGATTTCATTCATTCTGTAAAAAAATCGGCTTACAGAAAATAAGGAGGAACATTCAGATAACGCATCCAGCTCTCCATGAACCCCCTTCTCTCATTGATCTGCGGCTTTCAGATAGAAACGGTGCCCCCGGGAGGGGCAGGAGCGAGGCAGTGCGAGGAATAAAAACAGGATACTGCTTTACGCCTCCACAGAATGAGACTGATGCTGTCTATTGTCCTGTGATTCTGTGCACTTGTGCAGGGCGGATACTCCTGCTTACTGAAAGGGAACATTTGGCAGATTTGAGGAGAGTACAGAAGCTACAGCACATCTGCATCTGCAGTGAACCTAACTGGTGAATTAGCATTCCAGTTGGCTACCTACCATAAGCCTAACAACATGTTTTGGAGGAACCGTACAACATTAGCTAGAACCTATGAGAGATCCTGAATCTGCAGACTGAATGAACTAGCAAGATCCCAAGACAACTAGCAAACATTAGCCAGAGCTACTAAGTTTCCTCTCCTTAATGAATGATGAAAGAAGTGCACTTTTAATATTTTCAAGGAATCGAGTATTTTGTGTTTCTTGAAGCCAAATGAACCACATCACAATTCTTTAATTTCCTGTATTCTGTGTCATATGTCATATTCTGAAGGAAAATTTCGAATCTCTGGGCTTAAAGCTGGAAGTTGGTGATTTTATGGAAACCAGGAAGTGTAAATTAGTTTGTTAAAAAATCCAACTGTAAAAAAAATAGTGCCATCTAGTGGTCGGAGGTCACTAGAGGTCAATGCTGATACCAGTCATTCAACTATTATTTAAAAATCAGTTTTTGAGTACCAATATGCATTTATTCATCTTCTAAGCCGCTCCTTCTTCAGTACTGGAAGTATTCGGAGTACTGGGGTCTATCCCAGCTAGGGTGGCTACTTTCATAGCTCCAAAACGCAGGACATCCCACTTCTAGAAGGAGGACATCAGAAAGGAGGGGGTGGTCGGGCTCAATACTAGAACAGAACTAAAATCATAACCTAACCTATATAATATACATCACTGTTTTACTCTCCTTATTAGGTGGAATGGATCAGCCAGACGGAAGCTTGCTTATTGACTAGCATTTAGAGGGCAGATCTGCGATTAGCTGGTAGGCGAGTCCTGATGTCACATGACCTTGTTAAACCAATGAAATGCAAGGCTTTTCTTTTGACACTGTCGTGAGCCAATGGCACACATAGTAATGTTCGTGAGTGGACATTTTAAATAGCAAATTTTGAAAAGAGGACTAACAGGTGTCCGTCCAGGTATTGCAGCAGGTGGAGGACTGGGAGTTGAAAATATGGATCTGCGGCCACCCTCATAAACCCAGCACTCATTGGACGGAAGGCAGGAACAGCCTGGACAGTCTATTAACCCATCACTAGAGTACCAACATAGTATCACAAAGCACAATGATGTTATACTCAAGCGCGGTGATACTTTCTACTGATGCACCGAATGTTCAGCAACTGAAACCGAAAAAGCAAAAAGGCCAAATAATTTATACCAAACAATGGCATTTAAAATGACGTTGTTATCTTTCTCTAGTTCCCCTATGTAGAGGGTAACCAGAGTGGAACGCTTACTCATTAGCTCCAGAGCTAGCGACATCATCTCGAGGCTAATACCCACTTCATACCCCCAAAAACCACCCCCGCCAGTTAGTTTATGCCAGAGAGTCAAACAGATCAGCAGACAGAATGAGAGGGAGATAACCAGAGAACAGTCAGGAGGACAAAGAGGGAGAGACAAGTACGGAAGGAAGTCCAAACCGGTGATCTAGAGAGTGAATGATTGGTTGACTGAGGACATGTGAGTGTGACGTCATCGGGTAGCGTGCTCTGGGAAATGGAGTCCGGGAGTTTGGCGGTGTCGGGGGAACCCAAGGGCATGACATTGGTGTTCGGTATTTGGGGGGGAAAAATAATTTCAGTGCACCCCTAATATTTTCACCCCTGATTGTGGGACAAAGAATCCAGGGTTAGCCTAAACAGAGTGCGATCTCCATAATCATCTATAATCTATATGCATAATTTTAGTTGCTACTTATTGAAACACCAAACAAGGATATATCAGCATCTGTTCACCAGTAATACATTAACATACCCACTACATTTACATACTGTGACAGCTGGTGTTACTGTGTACATAGGCAGCTTATTAATATTGGAATTAAAGTTTGCGACATCGTTTGTTTAACAATCACTCTCGCCGCTATTATTTTTGAACCATTGTAGGTCTGGGCAGTGCCCAGAGTGCCAAGGCAGATTGGTGGCCCCCAATGAAATCCTGCTTAGGGCCCCCAGAGCCAGAACTGAACAGCAGGTAAAATAGTAATTCAGTGTCACCACAGCCAGCAGCGACGAAACCAGGTAATTACCCATGTACAGAAAACCTCCTCAGGGAAAGCACACTGGGGTGAAAGACAACACACAGATGGCAGGCAAAAAAAGGGACCAATATGCAAATAGTGGGAGCTGGGGACACATAGGATACTCAACCACGGCCATCCACACGCTAGACTGGAGCTGGGTAGGGTGGGTCTTTGGTAGCACAGTCCTCTGAAGACTCCTTGTATTACATACTGAAAGACAGACAGGTCTTCACAGGCTGGTTTGGGGTGTCAGCAGCTCTACAGTACTAGCTACCAAAGAGAAGCTCCTCAAGCTCTAGAACGTTCTATTGGGCAAAGTGCGTAAATACGAACAAAGACTGAAGGATTCTCCAGAAAACTGCCTACATGTAGGTTCTGCTTCTAAGCTGTACTGAAGCTCCCCAGATATAGAACTTGTCACCTTGTGTGTTTCAGGTCGTAGTATCTTCAGGCTCCTGCAGATGGCGCTGCACGAGGCTGATGGGGCTATAAATCCCTGAGGGGTGTGAGTGACAGGATCTATAGATTGAGAAGAGGTGCTACAGTGCAGGGAATGTCTCGTTCCATGTGTGGAAAACGCTCCAGAGCAGATGTTAATGATTGGCTAAAAGGAGAGACTGCATTTGGGCGTGGCCAAAGACCATAGTGTGAAGGAAGTAGCTGAATCTGCAGGTGTATGGAAGCGTACGGTCATACGGGTCTACCAGCAGTGGCTAAAATCCCAGTCTACAGGGAATTCTCCTTGGAATGGTGCCAGGGAAGGCATCCACCAAACCTGGCCCAACTGACCAATGTTATGATGGAAAAGTGTATGAACACTGATGAGGCCCACATCCAGGAACGTGTCCAGTCTATGCCTAATCAAACCACAGCTGTTATGCGTACTTGTGTTGGTATTACATGCTACTAGGTACATTTGAAGGATCCTTCTGATTAGCGACGAGCGTTGATGTCATAGGTCACCTTGTCTACAGCCCAGCTTTTGGATTCCAGCTAACAAGCTTCTTTACACTGACAGAACCCTAATGGGTCACTGCATGCACCAAAGGCAGGGCAGCTTCATTTTTTTGGAGTGTGCTGGCCAATCAGATGGTCCTGGACCAATCAATCCAGCTCCCAAACCAACAGACTTAACTAAGTAGCAATAGGCTCGAAATGATCCAGGACAGAGAGACATGTGACCAATTTTATGAGCTGGAAAACAGAAACCAACAACTATGATCTTGAAGGATTTCCAGGTGGCTCCAGGGGGCCACACTGATGCCTGGTTGGTCCAGGAACACGGTAATCCAGGACCATGAGAGGAGATTCAACAAACTTAGCTAGTTTTCAGTCCTCTCACACGGCAGAAAGAAAGCAGCCTTCTCTAAAGCTTCCTTTCCATTAGGGTTTTGAACCCTCTTCCATAAACACGGATCTGACTCGGAGCCTGAGGAAGTCTCTCACCCCTGTTTATCTAACCCCCCGCATGTTAGACAAAACAAAGAGAGTCGTCACTTTGCTTTGCACCTTCTCTCGCTTCTGTCTACAAATCAGCCCGGGTTTGTCTCGCACGTCTGCTTCCTGTCAGCCCTTTTACATTCTGCTTCCTTTCTTCATGTGAGGCTTTCTTTTGACTGCTTCTGTCGCTCCTTGATGTGTAGGTCTTAGTGCTCTGTTTGGGTTTGTGCATGGGTGTGGGTGTGTGAGGTTTGGGATAGAGCTAATAATACACCCAAATATCTTAGTATACAGTATATATAACAAACACACAGCATTATTACCTGTGCAGTAGCATGCAGAAGTCAGTAAGCACTAATTAATGTCCAAAAAGTAAAAAAAAAACATCATTAAAGGAGCAGTGTGTAAAATTTAAGGGGACCTATTAGCAAAAATGAAACATAGTAAACAAAGCTATGTTTTTAATGTGTATAATCTAACTTGTAGCCACAACCTGTTATGTTTGCATTAGCTTAGAATGAGCCATTCATATCGATGCAGGAGCAGGTCGTCCTCCAACAGAGGCTGCCATGTACAGTCGCAGTGTTTCTATAGCAGTGCAGAATGGACAAACCACACACCGGCCTTTAAGAGTATCTTTCAGGTTTAGTAAGTGGCAGCTCGGATTTGGCCTAAACCCTCCAGGTGGATATTATCCAGGCCAGATTATTAATCCTTATCAATAAACTACCAGCATTAGAACGACAAATTCAGATAATCAGATAAACAGCATTTAAAGCGCCACTCAATGGATGGACACCTCAATGTTATGGATGGGGGAGGGGGGGCTGAAAGGATGTGTAGCTGTTCAAGAAGCTCCTCACTGAGAAAAGAAGACAGACACATCCAACAAAGAAGCTGCGGCTGTTCTCAGAACAATGGACTGACCACCCCAGACCTCAGTATCATGTCTCAGCATCACCCCTGAATGTCTTTGGGCTTATGTGGACAGTGAAACACAGAAACTGCTAAACTGAACTTTGGAGGTCTGTCTGCAGGATTTGTTGGGAAAGTGAAAATGAGCCTCCTGAAAAGAATGGAAGCTGTAATAAAGGTGAAGAGTGGAGTTGTTAAGGTGTTCTGCTTGTGGGACATGACCCTCCTGACATTGTATAATAACAAGCTTCTGTGTGTGTGTGTCTCTGTGTGTGTGTCTCTGTGTGTGTGTGTGTGTGTGTGTGTGTATGAGAGTGTGTGTGTGTGTGTGTGTGTGTGTGTGTGTGTGTGTGTGTGTTGCGGTTGTGGGCACTGCTTAATTCACAGTGAGCTCAGAGGGCAGACGGAACAAGGACGCTGACACTTCACTGACTACTTCATTAATTAATCAACCAACTTAGCTAATTCATCTAATTAGCTACTAATTATGCATCCGGGCATCATGCCAGTGCACGTTTACTTCTTGACCGCCAAATCCAAGTCAGCCCCGGCCTGCAAGAAGTGACTGCACACTTCAGCCTCACTCTCTCACTGCACACACGCTTCAGCTGCCCTACCAGTGTGAGGCTCTGGTCCAGCTCTTCAATGGTGAGTCCAGCGGTGAAGGCGTCTTCCTCTGGATCGGTCTCACACTGAAACTGCATGCGGTTCTTAGGCCCCTCCTGCCAGCCTGGTTTGCGGTCCAGTGCGGTACGCCAGGCCCTTTGGATCCTAGGAAAATAAACAAGGAGTTACTATGACTGTTTAAATGATCCATTAATCCACTAACCTAATCTCGCCTAACATCTCAACCACGATCCAGAGCATTTATCTCATTGCCTGATTAAAAAACACTGCCCTCAGAGCAGCTGGTGAGCATGTGTGTTCACGGTGGGTTTTTAATGGATGCAGTGGGCTGGTTTCTGAGCTAGTGTGCACAGTGTTTGTTAGCATGTAGTTTGGATAGCACACTAGCTTCCTAGTTTAGTGGAATACAGGTCTAGGGTGGGTACACATCTGGTTTTAGTCCACAGCTTTTTTTAATACCCAATCCGGCGCAACACCTGGACGGACACCTATCAGTCCTCTTTTGGGGATGAACTATTTAAAATGTTCACTCAGGAAGCATATTATGACCGGCTCACATCCGAAAGACATGCTTTCATTGGTTTACCATGGTCATGTGACATTATGACTCACCACAGACTCACCACAAGTCCTTAAATGCTAATCAATTAGTAAGCTCCCGTCCCGTATGATTGTAATTCTGTTCTAGACTCATGCCCGATGGATGCATGGTAAAAGGACCAAACAGCATCACAATTGTACAATCAATATCAAGAATGTCTTCTCTCTTATCATCCACCCATCCAACGCAAAGAAAGAGCTAGCCTGGGCTAGTTTTTAAACACCTATCATTTGAACACTGTGTAACTCAGGATGAACGGATTAACAGAAATGGCCCAAAACTGCTTGGAAACAATGGCCGGTTCCATTGACTCATATTAAAACGAGTTGGGTTTTTGCCATTTATGAGATAGTTTTATTTATGGATGGCTACACTATGCATATTTATCTGTAACTATATGTCTGTGCACTGTAATGGTGGCAGGCCAGACACAGGGGTTGGATCCATAGTAGGATTTATTAGCCAACTCAACGCAGCAGAAAACACACAAACAGAAATAGTCCAAAGAAAGTAACGCCCAGAAGAAGTCCAAAAACCAAAGCCCAAGTCTCAAAATTCAAACGCTCAGAAGATCTCCAAAAATACAAAACTAAGGTCCAGAGGAGTCAAAGGTCCAGTCGAAGGAACAACAAACAGGGAATTACCGAAGGTGGTTAATGCTCCACAAACACCTAGGGAGGGGAAGGCCAATTATTAGGGATGAGCAGCAGGTGAGAGGGGACAGGTGCGGGAGGGGCTAGGTGAGAGGGAGCAGGCGCGAAAATCCTTCAGAACTCCAGCAAGTCGTGGGCTGGAGGTTAGGGAACCAGCCTTGTGACCGGCGGGTCGCAGGTTCAATTCCCTGAACTGACAGTAACGACTGAGGTGCCCTTGAGCAAGGCACCTAACCCCCAACTGCCCCCCGGGCGCCGTGGATAGGGCTGCCCACTGCTCTGGGTAAGTGTGCTCACTGCCCCCTAGTGTTCACTAGTGAGTGTGTATGTGGGTGTTTCACTTCACGGATGGGTTAAATGCGGAGACTTTTCCCCACTGTGGGATCAACAAGGGATTAAAATCTATCTTAAAATCTAAAAAAAAAGTTGGACCTCTGGTGGCCGGTGTGAGAAGTGTCCCAGGACATGCACTTTATGTCTTAAATACATTTAGTGTTAGCGTCATATCTAATCACCTGGTCTGGTTGGCATCTGCTTAGTAAGCTATAGAAGCCTTTGTCCTTGAACAGCTTATACATACATTTGTATAAAAATAAATAAGCATTGTTATTTTAATAATTACACATTTTCATGGTTTCCCATATGTGGAGCTGGAGCTTCCTGAGCACTACTGTGTTTTCTATCACTGCACACGTTACCTTTAAGGTTGGATGCACTGATAAAGCGAGTGTGCACCCCAGAGATGAGGACTCAACACAAAGACTGACACAATCTGAACACGGTGAAGAGTTTGCTCCATAAAAAGCACATCCATAGAGAAGCACGTCCTGCTTCGTTTTAACTATGTGTTTGAGAAACTCTCTTTAAAAGACACCTATGTACACAGTGGTGCCTGGAACCCTTTGGAATTTTTTTATTTCTGCATAAATTTGCAGAATTTTCCAGCAGTGGGAAAAAAGA
>JAMWET010002029.1:635000-654580 GCA_024036415.1 Prochilodus magdalenae | reverse complement strand
AATGAACGGATGAAGGAACACTGAAGATGGATAAGGGAATGAAGTGATGAAAAGGAAACAAGATGTGGATAAAGGAATTAACGGATGAAGAACAAGGTTTGATGGATAAAGGAATGAAAGGGATGAAGAAACAAATGTTGATGGATAAAGGAACGAAGGGCTGAAAGGACCAATGTTGATGGATCTAAAACGGAACGAAGGGAAGGAATGGCAAACAATGTTGATGGATATATAAAGGAATAGAATGGAATGAAGGAACAAGGTTGATGGATAAAGGAATGAAACCGGATCGAAGGCACAAGGTTGATGATAAAGGAATGAATGGAGAACGGAACAAGGGTTGATGGATAAGGACATGAAGGAACAATGATGATGGATAAAGGAATGAACGGATGAAGGAACAATGTTGATGATCTATAAAAGAATGAACAGATGAAGGAACAAGGTTGATGGATAAAGGAATGAACGAATGAAGGAACAAGGTTGATGGATAAAGGAATGAGCGGATGAAGGAACAAGGTTGATGGATAAAGGAATGAACGGATGAAGGAACAATGATGATGGATAAAGGAATGAAGTGATGAAGGAACAATGATGATGGATAAAGGAATGAACGGATGAAGGAACAAGGTTGATGGATAAAGGAATGAAGGGATGAAGGAACAATGTTGATGGATAAAGGAACGAAGGGATGAAGGAACAATGTTGATGGATAAAGGAACGAAGGGATGAAGGAACAATGTTGATGGATAAAGGAACGAAGGGATGAAGGAACAATGTTGATGGATAAAGGAATGAATGGATGAAGGAACAAGGTTGATGGATAAAGGAATGAACGGATGAAGGAACAAGGTTGATGGATAAAGGAATGAATGGATGAAGGAACAAGGTTGATGGATAAAGGAATGAAGGAACAATGATGATGGATAAAGGAATGAAGGGATGAAGGAACAATGTTGGTGATGAATAAAGGAATGAACGGATGAAGAAACAATGTTGGTGATGGATAAAGGAATGAACGGATGAAGGAAAAATGTTGGTGATGGATAAAGGAATGAATGGATGAAGGAAAAATGTTGGTGATGGATAAAGGAATGAATGGATGAAGGAAAAATGTTGGTGATGGATAAAGGAATGATCGGATGAAGGAACAAGGTTGATGGATAAAGGAATGAACGGATGAAGGAACAAGGTTGATGGATAAAGGAATGAATGGATGAAGGAACAATGCTGATGGATAAAGGAATGAAGTGGTGACAGGCAGCTGCAGACAGGAGGCCAAACTTGCTAGCTTTTGGTTATGCTGGTTAGCTTCAGCGTTAGCTTTAGCTCTCTGACTCTGAACCTGTCCTGTGTGGGAGGGGCCAGTGACGTCAGCCTTGTGACTGGTCAGGGGAATGCTTATGGAGGTGTTACCCAGGATTAGCACCGCCCAGTTTACATGGGGAGGAGAGAAAAATGGTGAGGTGACTGACCTGATAAGATTTACTTGACTAACCCTGGGTCTTCATAGCGGGGTATACACTAGATGGCTATTATGGGATGTAAATTTGACTTTCTAGGTACATATGCTGAAGGATTTGTATAAATTGCCTTTCATTTTGAATGCAGGTCTTTCAGAGCTGTTCTGATGTTAGCTCTGAGTCACTGCAGCTCCTGCAGTGCAGCTGCTGCATGCAAGGTCAGATGAGGTGACATGCTCTGTGGCATCAGATCCCAGAGCTGCACAGTTTCATTAACACCATCATCAGCACCACGACTAAACCACTATGAATTAATGAACAGTCCATCCATATACACCACATTCCAGATAACTAGGCCACAATGAAGTACAGTAATCACAACCCAGGAGATCAATAAACAACAGCTTATTAATCAGCACTGATGAACAGAATAGACAGACAGACACCACAACAGGCTAGGGTTAACATAACCACATCAGCTCAGGTCAGCCCGTCTGTGATAGTACTCTTAATGTTCTCCTTTTACAAGAAATGTGGGGATGAAGAAAAAGTGAAAAACAAAAGTGCTCACCTTTTGTAAACTAGTGGGGTTCAACTGCGTCTTATCAATAATCTTTACCGCGACCTGAGAGAGAGAGAGAGAGAGAGAGACAGAGAGAGAGAGAGACAGAGAGAGAGAGAGACAGAGAGAGAGAGAGAGAGAGAGAGAGAGAGAGAGAGAGAGAGAGAGAGAGAGAGAGAGAGAGAGAGAGAGAGAGAGAGAGAGATAATTAGTAGGATTTTTTGACGACACTCTGCTTCAAAGACCTGTGGTTCTAGTAAAGACCTGGAGAAAGATGAGGAGTTAGTTCAGTTATACAGTATATAAGAAAAAACAAGAGAGGTTTCAGCCATGTATTTAAGGCCCTGTATTTAAGGTGGTCCAGAGAGGTTTTGGTCCTGTATTTAAGGTGGTCCAGAGAGATTTTGGTCATGTATTTAAGGTGGTCCAGAGAGGTTTTGGTCCTGTATTTAAGGTGGTCCAGAGAGATTTTGGTCATGTATTTAAGGTGGTACAGAGAGGTTTTGGCCATGTATTTAAGGCCCTGCATTTAAGGTAGTCCAGAGAGGTTTTGGTCCTATATTTAAGGTAGTCCAGAGAGGTTTTGGTCCTGTATTTAAGGTAGTCCAGAGAGGTTTTGGCCATGTATTTAAGGCCCTGTATTTAAGGTAGTCCAGAGAGGTTTTGGTCCTATATTTAAGGTAGTCCAGAGAGGTTTTGGTCCTGTATTTAAGGTAGTCCAGAGAGGTTTTGGTCCTATATTTAAGGTAGTCCAGAGAGGTTTTGGTCCTGTATTTAAGGTAGTCCAGAGAGGTTTTGGCCATGTATTTAAGGCCCTGCATTTAAGGTAGTCCAGAGAGGTTTTGGTCCTATATTTAAGGTAGTCCAGAGAGGTTTTGGCCATGTATTTAAGGCCCTGTATTTAAGGTAGTCCAGAGAGGTTTTGGTCCTATATTTAAGGTAGTCCAGAGAGGTTTTGGTCCTATATTTAAGGTAGTCCAGAGAGGTTTTGGTCCTATATTTAAGGTAGTCCAGAGAGGTTTTGCTCATGTATTTAAGGTAGTCCAGAGAGGTTTTGGCCCTGTATTTGAGCTAGTCCAGGGAGATTCTGGTCCTGTATTTAAGACCCTGTATTTGAGCTAGTCCAGAGAGGTTTTGCTCATGTATTTAAGCTTGTCCAGGGAGATTCTGGTCCTGTATTTAAGCTAGTCCAGAGAGATTCTGGTCCTGTATTTAAGCTAGTCCAGAGAGATTCTGGTCCTGTATTTAAGCTAGTCCAGAAAGGTTTTGGTCCTGTATTTGAGCTAGTCCAGGGAGGTTTTGGTCCTGTATTTAAGGACACAAGGACACATAGGCTTATCTCAATTCCAGAATGTGCAGGGTCTATTGGAAACTGGATACAAATACCCCCAGGCGTAAACTGACATTCACGCAAACACACATATACACACGGACACAACCAAAGGAACTGGCCAAAAAGAAAAGACCTCTGATTCAGAACGTCTGCAGAGATGACAAGTACCATCTACAACCTGGACTGGTATTTCTCATCTTGTTGAATAGACCCTGGCTCAGCGCCATCGTCACCAGCAGCTAATATAAAATCTAAGCAGCTATGAGCCTTCAACCCTGTTCTACAGCATTTTTAACACCAGCTGTACATAGGGTGAGCTCTCTTGAAATCTCTCAGCTGAAAGCAGAACATATTCCAGTGTTCATAAATGTAAACTTTTCAACTGCTTGCTGAACTCTATCTATTCAGCAAACAATCACTGGCAGAGAAAAGACAAAGGAGAACTCGCATGAGCAATTTTCAAGCCTATTGCAGTTTATGTTGAGGAACATTCTCTGTTCCTGGCTTTGCTAATGACAGAGCAGCTTGAGTGTACGAGAGAAATATGTACAGCGAGATCCAACGGCTACAGGGCATGGACGTCATCAGCTGTCCAGGCGTGTGGACATAACAGTTTCATGGCTTATGTAATACTGAGTTTCCTGACGGTCCTGTGGACGACTACTCTGACGTACATGGCATCAATAATGGATTGTGTTTCCAACTCTAGGTAAGTGCCTGCTTTTATCTTTTACTTTTAGAACTCATTACTTTTATAAACATCTCAAGCCAGCCCAACCCAAAGCTCGCATACAGGCTTGACTTTAGATTTAAGCTGATGTCAATTATGGAGTGTTTGATTTGACGTCCTGGTTTTAGAAAGACTGGTACTGTTTCTATGGAGTGAATATTTTAATTCTGGGTTCATATTTTATATGCAGATACACTATACTGCCAAAAATATTCACCCCCCCCAAAGTTATTAAATTCAGGTGTTCCAATCATTTCCATTGCCACTAGTGAATAAATCCAAGCACCTGAGATGCAGGCTGGTTCTACAGACGTTACGGGTTGCTCTCAGGAGCTTACATCACCAAGCACAATGCAAAGCGTTGAATGCAGTGGTGTACTGAGCAATCACTGGATCCTAGAGCAGTGGAGAAGTGTTCTCTAGAGTGACGAGTCAATCCAGTGGACGAGTCTGGGTTTGGCAGTTGCCAGGAGAACGGTACTTGTCTGACTGCATTGTGCCAGGTGTAAAGTTTGGTGGAGGGGGGATTACGGTGTGGGGGTGTTGTTCAGGAGTTGGGCTCCGCCCCTTAGTTCCAGTGAAAGGAACTCCTAATGCTTCAGCAGACTCTGGACCATTTCATGCTCCCGACTTTGTGGGAACAGTTTGGGGATGGGCCCTTCCTGTTCCAACATGACTGCACACCGGTGCACAGAGCAAGTTTGGTGTGGAAGAACTGGACTGGTCTGCAAAGAGTCCTGAACTCAAACCCTACAGAGAACACCAATGGGATGATTTAGAGCAGAGACTGCAGGCCAGGCCTTCTTGTCCAACATCAGTGTCTGACCTCACAAATGCACTTCTAGAGGAATGGTCAGAAAATCCCACAAACACATTCCTTCCCAGAGGAGTTGAAGCTGTTATAGCTGCAAAGGGTGGGCCGACATCATATTAAACCCTATTGATTAAGAATGTGACGTCACTCAAGTTCATATGCGTGTGAAGGCAGACGAGTGAATACCTTTGCAATATTCTGTATCATGAATATCAACAGAGGACAGTGAATTACCTCACGTAACGTTAATACATGTCGCGCCAGTTTCACTTTGGCGAAGTTGCCCTTGCCGATCGTCTTCAGTAACCTGTAGTTGCCAACATGAGGCTGTTCGTCTGTGATGGATGCCACAGAGTTCCGACATCGTGGGAGACTCTGCCGACTGGCGGATTTTGCCGGAGGTGCTGGGGGTTCCGCGTAGCCATCCACTGACGTATGCTGGAAGACAGAAAGACAGGGAAATCAGGAAACCAGTCGTAACCATTTTTCGTCATACAGTGGGAGTTAAACAGAGCTCTCCAGACGCACATGCCCTGAAGTCATGTTTACATGGAATAATAAAATGACACTTCTTCTATATGGTATGCACGGCCCCTAGGGTCTTTATATAGGAAGGACTGAGATGTCCAGCCCAGAGGGGGCTTTTTGCATATAGGAAGGGACAGGAGATTGTCAGCCCCCAAGCCAAAAAATGATTGTAGAAAGCGTGCTCAAAGAGATCCCAGTCAAACTGACCAGACCTGACATCTCCTGACCGTCTCTAACAATTTCCAGATTTGCAGAGTCACTCTCGGATCAGCTTTTGAACCAGGGTTTTCTTCCTCCTGACTCAAAGACATTTGAAAAGACAAACTGCTGCCAGTAGAGGAGCATTTAATTTCAATATCCAAAAAGTCTAGTTTATTTCACCACACTTATAAGAACAATAACAAAACACAGACTATTAATACTATTCTTAAAGCTACTTACTCCTTCTGTATTTCCCTTTCATGGGACCAGCTTTTAGCTGTTCTCATATGCTGTTTATTTATCCTCCCTTCACATTTTGTATTTATTTAATATATCAGCTTTTTTAAATATGTTTAGGGTATGTTATTACTGCTGCCGCCTGAGTATCAACTTGAGAGTCACAGTTTAAAAAACAGTCAGGACAAACTGCTGCACACACACACACACACGTGCAGTAGAGGAGGGACATTTGTGATGTATTATGCATCCCAAAACACATCCTGAGTGTCTAGTATTACATCCATATCACCAAACTGACTGTGTCTAAGGCAGCCAGCTATTCAAGGCTTGTGAAGACCTGCTGGAGCTTCACTAGCCTCAAGATAAATCATCTATCAAAATGTATATGAAAGAGTACGAGAAATATTTATTACAGCCTTTATTAAGGGGGATGCAGAAAGTTTTAAAGGGGGATAATAATAATAATAATAATAATAATAATAATAACAATAATAACAACAACAAAACAATAACAATAATAATCATTATAACAATAATAATCATTATAACAATCATCATCATCATCATTATTATTATTATTATGTTTATTTTTATTATTATTATTATTATTATTATTATTATTATTATTATTATTATACTGGCTCATGAACCACCTGTAGATGAGTCAAGACCAATCAGACCAATTTCTAGGATAGTAAAAGCTAAGTCCAACAAAAGAGTAAAAACAGGAAACGTGACAAGCCACATATCTAAGACTCCCTCAGCACCCACTGAGGCGCTGCTTGTTGTAAGTGACCGTACCGAAGGCCGCACCGATTAATATAGAAGCGCCTGTAAGCAGCACTTAGCGGTGGAGCAGCCGCTCTTTGTGGAAAACGTTCTTATTAATTTTATTCTATTTATTAAAGCTAATGTTTGACTCGTCTCTGGCGCCTTGTGGTTCACCATTTTTGGGCTTACTGGGTTTACATGGCAGAGCACCATCTGTATCATGAGACGTCAAACAGGCCTTCATTTTTATAGTGAGGGAAAAATGAGTATTTAGACCCCTCAGACACTTCGAATGAACGACGAGGTGATCAGGACCGACTGCACACCAAGTGGTGCAAGTGGTTTCTGTAAAAACATGTTACTGTGCGGCAAAATTTATATACTACCAGTTTAAAAACAAGTCACATTTCAGATACTGAAATAATCCAGTGCACACTGCACCTGGTACCATTACAAAAGGCAATACTGAGTTGATATTTAGCAATAATGGATCATAATGTAGACGAAAGAGCTTCCTAAAGTTCTCAGGATACAAGGTAAATGACATTTGACTTAAGAAAAAGCTAAAAGAACTTAAACATCTCTGTAAAACTGTTTCAGTAATGTAAGTGGGATGTAATGGAACTCTGGAAGACTGTGCTATTCAAGATCACCTTCATTATTTTTATTTTTATTATTATTTGGTGCTTCTGAGGTTTGATGAGATGGAATCGATATAAAAACCCTGTAAAAATAGAATTAAAATGAACTATTTTAACCTCTGTGAGTAGAATGATCTCCGAGCGCTAAAGGTTTTCTCGATATGCTCAAAAAACGCTTTATAGTGTAACGTATTACAATACCGACACAGTATTATCGTATCGGCCCATCCCAATGGAACCACAACTAACTGTGACCAGACAGACGTGCCCATCTAGCTTTCACAACATGCTCTGAGACTAATGGTCTCCACAATGATCTCCGCTCCACACCCCATGCAAAAGCTCAGAAATGCAGAAGTTCAGCTCGTCACGTTTACAGAAATCTATTATCATATGATCCCAAGGACAGCCACAGGGAAGCATGCTGCTCTGCGGTCGGTACTGGAGCATTACATGTCATCAGAGGAAACATGAATGGAAAGACGGACTGGGACAAATCAGAATGGCCCAAACAAGACAACGGCCCAAAACACACCAGCACACCTCCCATTCTCAGCAGGACCCTGAAGAAGAGAGTGGACCAGAGGATTCCTGGGTGGGAGAGCATGAGGAATGTGTGTGAACACTCTTTATGAATTCACGATGAAGCAGATTGTGGCACTGAAGCCAGAGGAGGACCAACAAAGCAAAGATATACAGGGGTTGGACAATGAAACTGAAACACCTGTCATTTTAGTGTGGGAGGTCTCATGGCTAAATTGGACCAGCCTGGTGGCCAATCTTCATTAATTGCACATTGCACCAGTAAGAGCAGAGTGTGAAGGTTCAGTTAGCAGGTAAGAGCACAGTTCTGCTCAAAATACTGCAATGCACACAGCATTATGGGACATACCAGAGTTCAAAAGAGGACAAACTGTTGGTGCACGTCTTGCTGGCGCATCTGTGACCAAGACAGCAAGTCTTTTTGATGTATCAAGAGCCACGGTATCCAGGGTAATGTCAGCATACCACCAAGAAGGACGAACCTCCACCAGCATCTACCTGGTGGTCTAGTGGTCTATCCTCCAAGAAGAATGGCTTAAACTCCCTCTGACCACTGTGCAGGAACGCAGTATATGTCATTCCCAAGACCAACTGACGCTGTATTGGCCGCAACAGGATGTACACCATACTAATAAATGACTGTAAATAAAAACCAAATGTTAAAGTTTCATTGTCCAAGTGTTGTGGTTAACAATAGTACATAGAAACCTGCACCATGTTTTTATAAATGAAATGTAAATAAAATAAAAGCATCCAAAACACGTGTATATTAACAGATACAATGTGACCTGGCATAAACTTTTTAGAGGTGAAATGTATTAACAGCATCCAACACGTTATATAAACAGGTCAATGTGACCCTTTCTGACCCCGTTCATTATGAAACGCTCAATATCATTCCCCATCACAGTTGTTCATTACGAGGATGCACTATATTTGTCTCATAGTTTGAGGATGATGTTACTTAAATGGCTGGTTAAGCTAAGTATCATCGGCTCATCCTACAATCACCCCATCAGGAGACCAGGCACTGACGTCATCCCAAGTTTGTTAATTGTGGGTGTGTTCGAGACCTGCTGGCGTTATCGTATGTGGGCGTGTACAAGGTCCAGGAAAGCTAGCTAGTTTTAAAAGCACCTATTATTATTATTATTATTATTATTATTATTATTATTATTATTATTATTGACAAGCGAATGGCAACCTAGCTGCTCGCCTTCATGGCTTGCTTTATGGGCGGGCTAGCATGCTGGCTAACTAACAGGAACGCTAACAGTATCCACTACTTTCTTCCACCCTTGGTTTCTCTACAGATGTATATGTTCACAGACGCATCATAGAAACGGGAGAAAGAGGAAACAGCGGTTATGAGCTTTCCTCCCATGTTCACCACCACACAGCTGAGAACTGGAACCAAGCGCTGGTAGGAACAAACAGTGCGGAGAGCAGAAGCTGGAGGGACCTCGGACCCACATGACCACGGTTGGTCAGAACAATTTGCTGGAGCCAATCTTTTACAACGTGGCTTCACCGCATCATAATTCAGTTTCACAAAGTTCAGAAAATCTCAAGCCGATTTGTTGCTTGGCCCTCTGTCACCCTGTCACCAAATCATGGCTACAAATCGAGGACTCTCTTAGGAAATGACCAGCCGCTTGTCGCCTGCCAGCGTGAAAAAGGGTTAGCTGTTTGAAGTCCTATCTGAGTGGGAATAGATTTACCAGAGGAGGTCCGCTAATGTAATAACAGCATAACCTGATAAAGGATCTCTGTAGTTTCCCCAAATAGCCCAGATCACACGGGCATTTACATCCCCGTTATGCGACAGATGGCACACTTCACAGCAACAACACCACACTGTGCAGCTAACCACCATATAGACTAGCGTTAAGGTGGTAAAGTGGCTTCATTCAATTTGCCAAGACGCACTGCCTTCTGAAAGACACTTTTGAGATATTTCATTTTCCCTCTCCTTGTAATCGAGCCATCGTTAAAAATGCACTGGATTTCTTGGAATTAGCCAGAGCATTAAGGGTCATTTCCAGCTCCATTTTTGCTGACAGCCATGTCTTCATGTGACAAAAAGATTTGCCATTTTCGCAGGCATATTCTCTCTTTCCACCTTAAAGAGTGTAGCAGTTATTAAGACAGTTAGGGCCAAATGAAACTGCTGCACCATTTAAGACCATTTGCGGAAACTGGAATAGGAATCTGGAAATTAAGATGCGCTTTCTGTTGCCCAGGTGTTGTATTACTAAGATGTGGATTAGAACAGGACTAGGATTACGGAGTTGGGCAAATTATAGGAGGTAATTCACTCCAGAATTATTACCTAGCAGATTAGGACATGGAAACCGCACTGGATTAAAATCACAAATAGTTGCAGCAAAGTTGCACCAAAGTTGCAGCAAAGTTGCGCCATAGTTGCACCATGTCCCCAGGTAAAACTAATCCAGCTTGAATAGGGCTTGTATGGGGGGAGGAGGGTATTGGAGTATCAGTATCAGAGAGACCCTTAGTATCAGTCACAGAAACACATGAAAGAGGTATCGAGCCAGCCCTACATTACACCAACACATGCGCCAACACAGGCAACAATTAGCCATGGCATGTTGTCCCACAGCAATACGGCCATCCCTCTTTATACTGACATCCATCTTTGGTGGTTGGTGTAGCTCAGCAGGATAACACCAATACCTACCAAGCAGCCACCACCACATGTGGGAGACTGGGGTTCAAATCCCGGGCTGAGTGACTAAGCTGTGCTACACCGATAAGAGTCCTTGGGCAAGACTCCTAACACTACATTGACCTACCTGTAATATGATTAACCCTGTAAGTCGCTCTGGATAAGAGCGTCAGGTAAATGTAAATGTAAATGTTTCTATTTGTGAAAAAGGCCTCAAAGCCTTTTCGGCCTTTATTCATCCATGTAGGACAGTTTAAAGCAGGGAAACACTGGAGAGGTGTGCTGGACAAAGATGGGACCCTCTAAAACTGAGTAACCCAATCCCCTGGTTACGTCACTACAGCGCTGGCAGAATTAAGAATATATGCATGAAGCTCGTCATACACCCACGGTTCCCACTGACGGGGAAAAAGGGAATTAATGGAAACTGTCTTTATGTCTATTAAAGGAGGAAATGAAAAAGAAATACTACAAAAGGTGTCTACACCACACAATGGCTGGAAATAATGGCTCATGTGGTATTTATGATATTAGACACACAAGGCCTTCAGTGTGATCAGCACAACACAAAGGTCTGAGAAGTCAGAGATTCCCCCCCATCAGTCTGAGCTGCCATGTCTCATAAAGGGCTTGTGGTTTCGGAGTACACAAGCCCAAAATATTGCTGGTGTGAGTAAGCACATCTAAATGTCCTCTCATGTTTCCAGAAAGTGATTGGAAATGTGGAAAACAACTCATGCTTTTTTAATGAAGCTTCCACTTTAAGAGAATTTAGCGTCACTCAAGCACATTCTGAGCGGGTGTAGCTTAAAGAGGAGCTCCACCGACGATTCCTCGAACATACTAGATAACCAAGATGTAAACAGAGTCGTTCAGAGTGACTGGTGTGAAATGCTCTGTGCTAGACACACTTGCTTGAGTCCGAACTGTTCACAGTGGTGGTGAACCAGACCACCTCTAAAAGCTCCGTCACAGAGAGTCATTGCCTGAAGTTGGATGCGCCACATTCATGATATAGTTTTGGTTTAAAATGTATTAAATCACTTTATTATTATTTTTTTATTCATCCATTCATTCAGGAGTGGGGGCTTGCAGGGCACTAAGGGGCAAAGTAGGGACAAATAATTTTTAGATGTATGATTTTTTTTTTTTTATCATCACTGATTTTTTGGCTTGAATGGTTAATAAAATCGCTATACCTGTGTTGTAGACATGGTGAACCCTGGTTTCCATCACCACCACTGTACTCTGGAGTTCTCCTTTAAATCTACACAAACAGCTTAAATAACATGTATGTAAATGAGCCACTGAGGCAACTGTGGTTACCAAGTTATCGACAAGATCAATACATCACTCATAGATGGGTTTAATGGGCTAAACCACAAGAACAATCGCTAAACTACCACCCTAACTCATATTCAGCCATGCTGATAAAATACTACTGCATAAACGGGTTCCCATGTGATGTCACCACCAGAGACTAACTACCAAAAACCGAGGCCTACCACCAAACGTCCCCAACCAAACCAATTATCACCAGTACTCCAGTCGTGCTCTGGAAAACACCAAACTCCTCTTTTAAATCAACCTGAAATCAAAACAGACCGTTATATCAGGGTATTCCATGTCCTCCGTCACATTAAGGACAATGCATTGTGTCCCATCACTCATAAGACAAAATTCTAGTGCATGTGCACGCACACAGAGACAGACAGACACAGACAGACACAGAGATAGATACAGATACACACTGACACACACAGAGACAGACACACACAGAGATAGATAGACACAGACACACACACACAGACAGAGATAGATACAGACACACACAGAGATAGACACAGACACACACAGAGACAGACACACACAGACACACAGAGACAGACACACACAGAGACAGACACACACAGAGATAGACACAGACACACACAGAGAAAGACACAGACACACACAGAGACAGACACACAGAGAGACAGACACACAGAGAGACAGACACACAGAGAGACAGACACACACAGAGAGATACAGACACAGACACACACACAGAGATAGGCACACACACAGATAGATACAGACACGCACACACAGACATCTACATATTCATATATCTACACACACAAGCCGACGCACAGACAGACAGACAGACAGACACACACAGAGATAGATAGACAGACAGAGATAGACACACTGACTGACAGACAGATAGACACACAGTTCATCTCTTGTGCAAATGCTAGGTAATGTGCACTCATACAGGTCTTCTTTCCTAAAGTCTATTTCTCTTGCTTTTGTAGCAAAAGTGTACAGCAACAGGGACACTAACGGGCTAGCCTGTGTCTCGTGGTATAGGTTTTGGTGGAGGAGCATTCAGTAACTAACTAACCATTATCCAAACTACAAGATATACACTTGTCATAAAAAGAACAGCTGCACCCAGAAGGAGGTGTGGGACTGCAGGTCTGTTGGGAAGGAAGATAAAGGTGACCAGGATCAATAACTGATGATAGATTTAGGCTGATATGATCAATATTTATTGAGCTACACATACAGAAGTCTGTCTCTCAGTGTGGCTAACGCAACATGCCAGAGGTCTCAGCATGGAGCTGTATAGGTTCCTAATGGTGATAATCCATCCCATGCACTTGAATATAATACAGAGGTGGAGGGACACTAGGCCTTCCAGACGTGTAGCACGTGACAACAAGCTGTTCATCTCGGCGTGTTCATATTACCTGCGCGCCAGGTTCATAAAAGGTCTGACTTTTCACCATCCAATCAGAAGCTGAGGAGTAAACCTATGCCCCGCCCACATTTACTCCTTGCCTGAGCACTCCTGTTTCACTCAGAACTACTGTTATAAGAATGAATGCCTTCAGATTCTCGTTGACTGTACACTGCTAACGATCACGACACACACAGTATACCTTCTGTCAGGGCCTTGACAGTTCACTACACCAACATGAACACAATGAGCTTCAGTCACTCCAACATAACTACTGAACAGGACATTGAGTAGTGCAGATAGGCTACGTCTTACTTTGACTCCCAACATGTTCCCATCTGTAGTACTATCAGTCTGGTACATTTCACCGTTCAAGTCCCCATTCCTGCTCATGCCTGTCTGGCCCCTTAAGCCTTAGCAACCAAAGACTCTCACAACAATGGTCCTCCAACAAACCCCACTCACTCACGGTGCCACTCAGCTCAGCTGACATGAAAGACTCCATGTATTACGGCCCAAAACTGTCCTTTCGGACATGGAGAGAGCTAAGTCTGTTTTTCCAAAACTAAGATAAGACAAAGCCCTAACTACATAAACAACAGTCTTTTAATGTTAGGGAACTAATTTTTAGAGATGATGGTAACCGAAGATATCTTCCTTACGTTGTGCAGAATGGTGCCCCTATCCTAATGCACAGTGAGAACTCAGTGTTTATGAATTGCATATGAGAGGCACACAAATACAGAATCGGAAACCTCTATGCTAATTGGCAACAACAGTTTAAGGGGTAACTTGTAGAACATTGCTTTGGTTGAGTTACTTAACACAGTAAATGTGCCACACAGTGAGCCCTCTACTGAATACCATTCACACCATGCGCTAGCATGTAGGATGATGTCTGTATTTGTGTAGGAAACAGAGAAGCCAATAGTACAAAAGGCCCACTCTTTCCCCACCCCTCCCCCACTGTGTGCGTCCGTAGCATACCAGGGGCTGTAAGATATAACCCAATAAAAAACGCATCCATCCCTCCATCCCTCCCTCCCTCCCTGTCGATACACTGGCTCTTCTCCTGCAGGCTGTAGGTTAGTTGGAGGGCAGCACAGCCAGGCAGACCAGCCTAATGCCACCACATAACCGTAACACAAGCCAGCTCAGGAAACTAGCTCATTTGCTCCTCCAACTTCCCTCCCTCCCAAGGTCATATAAAGGTCATGCTTTTCTACAAACAGTTAAAGGTGTTGATCCATATTATGGTCTCTGTGGTGGACAGACATTGAGATACCATCCACTCCATGAAATAACACACCACAAAAGAAAGTAACCACCACACACCCTCCGTGACTGGAACACCTCGGACAAGACAACACCAAAAGCAAGTACGAGTCTTCCATCTAGAAATACCGAAACGAACCGCAAGCAAAGCACGATACCACCGACCCGAACAATCGCCACTCTCACAGGTTGCCCGCAATGCAATGCTCCCAACCACAAACCTCTGACGGAGCAAGTCAAACCAGGGGCACAATCTCCCCTACTATCGGTCAGTCACCCTGCCCTAGCATAAGAAGACTCGCCATCCATAGATTATACAAATGCCCGCACACAAAGAACCGTTACTGTCCGCCAGAATAACAAAAATCCAACAGCAAAATCGGACCTTTAGAGATGCCCATAACGCTACCAGTACTCCCCATATTCCCCCCAGTAAAAATAAGAGTACAATCCCTCCCTATCTAGAGGCTTACAGGATACCAAAAAAGACTTAAAAGCCCAGCTTTAACCCCATGTACTGAGCTCCCACCGCACCCGATCAAGACCATGTGTCACTCCATCTAGCCCGTCGCTATGTTTAAAGAAGTGAACACGCGCCATGAACGCTGGTACCGACGTATACAAAACCAACAACTCACAAAACACCCCCCGCAAAAGACCCACCACAACGGTCACACATAGTCCAGAACCAATGGTGACAAGGACTGTGCAAGGCTCACTATTACTCCCAAAATCCTCCCCATTCCACCCCAAAGCATACTCTTTCGTAGAGAAGCACCGAGACCTCCCTCCAGTCAGCAACACACAAGCATTTCAGTGCCCGGGCTCCTACCATCCAGTTCCGCAACAAGTGTGTCGCATCCAAGGAGGTTGCCAGTAATGAAGGGCACTTCCACTCACCAATACTACGATACCGGATAGGACGTGAGGGACATGCAAGTCCTAGTAATCTAATACTAAGATGCCAACACACACGCGCTCCACAACCCTCGGTGAACCCCACGGATCTGGGACAGAGCTAATCTGCTGCCTCCGATTTTACGTCTAACAAACATGAGGTAAGCAGGCTACATGGTATAAAGCTAACAAAATCCATAAACGATAACGTAACTTAACTACAGTAAACGAATTGGAAACTGTTGCAGAACTCCCAATGGTGGCTCGTGATCCGTGAAGAATATCTTCACGGATACGTCCACATGCCGCTAGTAGGATGTTCCGAGCGCCCGGACAGCCGTAGTGGCAACCAACCTAAAGACTGCTAAGGCTGAGAACAGAAACTCAGTGTTTTTGTAATAGGGAGACACAAGCTTACATACGGAACTGACGGCCCCAGGCGAAGCGACAAATATTATGCAGAATCGGTCCCAACCTCGCTATGCTAATCTTCCCAAGCGCACAACTAGTTTTAACGGTAAAACGATTAACCATTGTAGCGGGCAACATTGCTTGGTTGAGTTACTTAGCACAGTAAATGTGCACCGAATCACGCCACTGGGTCAGTGAGCCCTTTCTACTGTAATACCATTCACACCCATGCCAGCAGCATATGCTACCCCTGTAGGATGATGTGCTGCATTACAAACCCCCTCCGCATCCTTTCGTGTAGGAAACAGGCTCCAAGAAGCCCGCTTCGTGCAAATAGTACAAAAGAGCTCCTTACTCTTTCCCCACCCCTACTTGTCCCCACTGTGTGAAAACCATCAGGAGTCCGTAGCATACCAGGGGCACTGTAAGATATAACCCAATAAAAAACCTAAATCATCCATCATCCTCCTATCCCTCCTCCCTCCCTCCCTGTCGATACACTGGCTCTTCTCCTGCAGGCTGTAGGTTAGTTGGAGGGCAGCACAGCCAGGCAGACCAGCCTAATGCCACCACATAACCGTAACACAAGCCAGCTCAGGAAACTAGCTCATTTGCTCCTCCAACTTCCCTCCCTCCCAAGGTCATATAAAGGTCATGCTTTTCTACAAACAGTTAAAGGTTAAAGGAATCGGAAATGTCATCCCTGGAATGGAATACTAATTTTTGACTTTTATTTCAATGTATTAATTAATGTTCAACATTATAAAGGTGGAATATGAACGCGCCAAGACGAACAGTATGGTGTTAGGCATCACTCCACCATTACCCCATCTCAATCTGCATGAACTGTGTGAGAATATTCAAGCCGAGATGTCTGGCATGTTGGGTTAGCAAACATGGCGGCCGACACCACACTGGGAGACAGACTTCTGTATGTGTAGCTCATTAAATATTGACCATATCAGTCTAAAAGTATCATCATGTATTGCTCCTGGTCACCTTTATCTTTCTTCCCTACAGCACTGCAATCCCACACTTCCTTCTGGGTGCAGCTGTTCTTCTGACGATGAGGGTATTTCAAGAGGATCTCCAGTAAAAGTGACTGAAGTGGATAGTAGTACACAATTCTCAACGCGTCCAACGTTCAGTGTACAGATTGCTAGCATTCATTCATGCTAAGAAACCCATCAGAAGGAATGCAGCTCTGTGAAGACAAGCCACACCACAGGAACAATGCTGATGACTCATCGGTGGTCTTATTTCAGTCAGCAGGGAAGAGAGGTCATTCCTGTTCTCTAAAACACACACCTAAACATTGCGAAAAGACACTTGGCAGTACTCCTAGACCTCAGACATCGCTCCCCCCCCTGGGGTTAGCTCCTGTGGGCACCACTCTAGCATCAGAAGCAGAACCGGAATACGTATCATCCTGTTTTGTGGCCATAGTAAAATGATCCAGTTCAGGATCTGTTAGTCAGCATGCAGAATACAAGATGACTCAGCTAGGTATCAGTATCAGATGATCTAAACTCATCAAATGCTGCTCGGTGACCATTTCCGTCTTTGGGAAGTTCTCAGAGAGGGTCAGTTACAAAAACCTTTGTAATGTGAAGCCTTTAGGATGCATCTCATGTCCCGTCACATTCTGACACCACAAAAATGTCTCCAGCATCAGTTTAAGTTTAGGCACCAACAAATCTCAGACGGTGTTTCATGACAAAGAACACTTTCACGTCTGGAGTGTGTACCACTTTACAGAGCCTTTACAATCAACAGAATAGTTGCACCCAGGAGGACGTGTGGGATTGCAGAAGATAAAGGTTACCAGGATCAATAACTGATGATACATTTAGACTGATATGATCAATATTTATTGAGCTACACATACAGAAGTCTTTCTCTCAGTATGGCGTCAGGCCGCCGTGTTTGCTAACCCAACACGCCAGACGTCTCGGTATGGAGCTGTAGAGGTTCCTAATGGTGCCCTGTGATAATCCATCCCATGCAGCTTGAATATCCTCACACAGTTCCTGCAGATGGTGCGGTAGGGGTGGAGGTGGAGTGACACCAGGTCTTCTGGACGTGTGTCAACAAGCCGTTCATCTCGGTGCTGACCACGGTGCCTCCACACACGGATTCGTTGGGCGTCTCCACCAAGACTAAAGCGGGACTCGTCACTGAAGATGACCCGCTGCCATTCTGAGTCACTCCATGACAGTCTGGCCCGATACCATCGTAACCGTCTCTGTGCATATAGTGCTACGTCATGCATCCACCCGTAAATGGTGCTGGCACTAACAGGATGACTCATAGTGGGCATCACTGCCAGGTGAATGTCCGTCATCCTCGCTGTTGGGGAGTCTAGCGTATGATCCGTCAGCTCTCTCTGTCCTTCATAGATAGATCCTTCATATCGCTGGAGTGTGCCTTCCTTAGTCCACTGCTAGCATGCCATGGTAACATCTGCCCGACCGGTTTGGCATGCAATACATCAATTAGACCATCCCACTTCCCGGAGCCCTACGATGAGACCCCTCTCCAGCTCTTCCAACTGATTGAATTGCTTTCTAACCTTTTACTGAGGCATGCTTCCACCTGCAAAGGATGCGACCAACACGACAGCACGAGTGAGAATGGAAATGGACTTGTATGTCTAGTGATGTTGAACCTACCCACCAAGTTTCAATCGTGTCAGTTAATTCCTTATGGGTTCAACTACTCTTTTGATGATGAGTGTATTCGGCTTTTTCTCTGTTGGCATGCAGTCCATATTGAAAATAAATGTGGCATCAGTGGGATGGCAGGAAACGTCATTCCGTGTGTGGCCTTGGAATGATCTTCTACACCAACACAATCAGGTGAGGAATGTTTGTCTCTATTAGGAAAAGCTACCAAAGTTCTCATAACAAGGGCCTACGGTGTTAATGACGGATACCTATGAATAGCAGGGCACTGCATCAGGAACGCTGTACTACAGGGCACTGCATCAGGAACGCTGTACTACTGTGGTTGGTGTAGCTCAGTGGGTAACACCACTACTCAGGTTGCCACCTCTACATGTGGGAGACTGGGGTTCGAATCCCAGTCTAGGTGACTATGCTGAGCCACACCAAAAAGAGTCCTTGGGCAAGACTCCTAACACTACACTGGCCTACCTGTAATCATTAACCTTGTAAGTCGCTCTGGATAAGAGCGTCAGCTAAATGCCATAGACGAAATATACTACTGGTTTCCTTCACTCTCAAAACCACCTCAGTTCTTCTTGGCAGGGATTCCACAAGATGTTGGAAACATCCTTTTGGGATTCTGGTCTGCCATGATTCCCATCGTGCAATTCCTGAAGATTTTGTAGGCGCTCTTCCAAGCTGCGAATCTCCTGTTCCCTCATCTCTCAAAGGTGTTCTAGTGGATTCCAGGATCCAGGTGTCTGGGAGGTACACTGAAGAACACTAGACTTGTGAAACCGGTTTGAGACTTTGGCTTTGCGACATGGTGCATCAACATGCTGCGAGATGTTACCAGTAGAGGACGGTAAAAAGGTGATCATGAAGGAACACATGGTCAGCAGCAAAACTCAATTAGGCTGCAGCATTCAAACCATTAACTGGTATTAACAGACCCTCGAGAAATCATCACCCACACCAAACATCTTACACCACCTCCACCAGCCTGACACAAGGCAGACTGGCTCCACAGTGTTGATGATGATGTTCATGTTGCCATCAACAATGTAAACCATGCATCGATTGCATTAGCT
>JAMWET010002029.1:617500-630000 GCA_024036415.1 Prochilodus magdalenae | reverse complement strand
GCTCTGGGAGCACTGGTTCCATATCCTGGTTCCCTCTTGTCTAAAACAATGAAAGATGAATTGCAATTGCAAAAAAATGTGAACTGCAATTGCAAAAATTGAAAGTGCTCAATTCGGCAATCTCAAAAGCAAAAGCAGATTCAGCACAAGAAAACTCAACCTGGTAACACAGAGCCTGTAAACTGACTGTAGACAAGTTAGACCAATCAGAATCAAGCATACCTTCATGTGTTGGGACATCGCCACAACTCAACACACTGGCAGGCTTGCAAACTACACTCAGGCCTCAAGCCATAAAAACTGGCTGCCCTGAAGCTCTGACGCTTAAAATCACAAAAGTACAATCACAAATTAAATTGTAGATTAGTCAGAGAAATCTGTCCTTCCCCTGCCACACACATTTCGGAGCTTTCCCTGCTCATGCTCTATTCCAGCAAGGAAGGTCTTGCTAATAACCTGGCTAGATGAAACTCAAGAGCACAAAACTACACATCTGGTTATCTAGTGCAGTGGTGCTTAGCCCAGGTCCTTGAGTCCCACTGTCCTGCACAATGTATTGCCCTGCTCTAGCAGACTCAACGCTCCTGACCAACGGGCTAATTCAATAGTTAATCAGGGGAAGCTCCAAGATCTGCAGTACAGTATTAATCCAGGATCAGGAGTAAAAACCTCAGACCCAGTTAATGTCTGCCTAGGAAACAGTACACTGCAAACAACAACAACAACGACAAGCAAAGCACATCTATCGTAAGTTCACAATCTGGCCTACTTGATCAGGCAGAACCAACCCGAGCAGGTCATTAAGACGGTATACAATTCCATGGATTTCGTCACTGTCCAAAACGCCAACTCTACAGGAGTGTCTAAAAACCAAGTCAATGGAACCAGACTTTTTATCCCCAAGCAGAAATTCTCTCACAGTGTAATCAGCAGCTGCTGTGTTTAAACGATACAGAAAAGTAAAAATCAACAAAAACAGAGATGCGTGTTTTCGTAGGACAGCGACGATTTGCTTAAATGGGAATTCCACCAAATTTGCACACTGTTTGCAAGGTTCTGTTGCTGCAGTGTAAACAAAGTGCTGGTTTAAATTAAAATCCTTCTTCATAGAGAAAGCTGTGGACTGATTCATTTACAGTGGTGGTGGTGGTGGTACCACGGTGGAAACCACGGGTCACTATGTCTACACCACAAATACAGGCTTTATATTAACTATACAAAGAACCAGTGAACCTAACAAGTCTTCAGAGATGTTATATGTAATATCGCCAAGTCATAAACCGGCAAAACTAAAAACTTTGTGCACCCCTTCGTCACTTCATTCATGTCTCCATCAGGTTGTCTCCATTTGTCAAAAGAGCCTCTCGGCATTCTAGCTAGCTAAGGCTAAATAGCTTTGCTACAGGGCTCTAATGTTAGCTGAGCGAGCCTGCATATGGACCACTGGCAAAAGCCAAACTGGCCATTAGCAGATCTCCTTGATTTAGTCTTTGGGTTTTACGGGGTCTTTTGGTTGTCCGGGTCTTTTGTAATTCTCTCGGATTTAGCCTGCTGAAGCCTTAGTTCCACCATAGTTAACTATGGTGGAACTAAGGACTTACAAGCCCGACTACCAAAGGCTAACATAACACACGCCATGTTCCAGAGTAGAATATGCGCTAGCTAAAGCAAAATGAGTAGCTAGCTAGCTAGCTAGCCTGCCTTTGGTCAACCTAAGCTAGCTAACAAGCCTGACAACCAAAACACAAAGATGGCGGCTCATGGCAAGAAACACCATAGAAACCCCACAGTCTACATCAAGAGTATCCACAAAAAGACTTTTGCCCAGTGTGCGCTAACGTTAACGAGTTCCGCTAGCTAACTAACCTTATGGGAACACCGGCATCGATCTTTGTTCTCCTTCACAGGTGTAAGAACTGTATCTCACCTTATCAACTGTAGACATCCCCTGTTCTCTTTGCCAGCACAAGGTAAACAATAGGACAAAAACTGAGTAGTATTTTATGGATCCAGATCTATTCAAACAATAAGAACCTCAGCCAGTAGAGACCAGGACCCAGACGTGAAGGTCGCTACGTCATGGCTTAAGTGAGCGGATCTGACCGATCTGTAGTGGAGGCATCAACTCTACTAAGTCAGGCTGCTATGACCATCTCTTCGGATCCGGACGTTACGAGACGTGCGCAGAGCCGTAGGGGTATAGAGGTTTAGAGGCTTGATCCACATGTCGAATCAGCACTTTCAAACAGCTGGCCAGCCACAGCGATCGAGATCAAACATGGTCTGTGAGCCAACGAATCATTCATCACTCAAGAGACTGAGTTTCCTGATTTCTAACGCCAGTAATGAAGCCGATTAGTAATGCTGGCTCATATCAAGGCACTAAAGCGGTGTAATTATAAAGGTACGAATCCAGCCAACTTCAAATACACCGCCTTAGCAGGCTACGGCCAACTGATCTACCTATCTGCTGGAGGAAACAGCTGGGTGGTGCACCTTCAGCGAAAAGACGCTGCGCTGTCTGCTGAGGTGGTGCAGTCCGGCAAGGTTTTATGGGATGGGATGAAAGGAGGGAGGTTTCGATTTGGCTGTACCGTTAACAGCTTTGGGAAGCTGCCTTACAGAAAGTCTTACAGGCTGCAGTTCCTAGACGTACAAACACATTACTGATACCTCATCAGCCTAGACGTGACATGAGCCGAGCTGGAAGGCGTGTGTGCAGACCTACCTTCATTTTCATCTGCTTCATCTGCTCAGCTGACGGCTATAACTGTGCACTCCTAACTGAGAGCCACTGTTCTAAACAGGCTTACAGCTCATAACCATATAACCATGATCATCAACGAACCACAACGGGTGCACTTCATTTCCTGATGCTGCACGCATACACATACTTACTAAGCACTCTTGTTATTTGTTAACGACAGACCGTAATTGAATGAGCCAATTACGAGTGCCCACATGACCACTTATGCTTTTATTTATTAGCCATGTATAATTGCATAATTAGAGGACATCATAGGAATGCTTGCAAGATCCTACAGAGAGCCCGAGTGCACTAGTCTGGAGGCATCATTTATAATTAAGCTTATTATTATTCTACTCATTAAGGTTCAGGCTTTTGGGGAAGGGGGGCGGAGACCGGGATGTCCACTTACACTTAATTTTAGAGGCCTGAGGAGTGACCCCCGTCTGTAAGCTGGTGGCTGTGATGTTGGAACACGAAGGTTTGCAATTACCGCTGATTATTACAGCCTATATCATCACGGATCTCTTCTTCTCAAAGGTAGAACGTAATAGCACAGCGCTTGTAAACCAACTACAGATGATTTGGACCCGTCAGGATAACCCATGTGCTGTGTATATGAACACAAGCCTAATTAACAGGCAGTCTGTCTGGCGGGTTAACTGGCTGTGTTGAAGCCTCAAGCCAAAATACGATGGACACATTCGTCTTTATTGACTAAAACAGGTGTAACGTCGAATACCTTGCCCATATGCTTCACCACTACCGGTGTCCTGCGCAGTCTGCTTGGACTCACCTACTATACCTGGCCAAGTTGAACCAGGTGTGCTTGAGCTGGGAAACTAGCGGCTCAAGCAACGAGCTAACCTTGCTGGATCACGGCCCTCCAGGACTGGAACTGTGCCAAAAAACATAGTGATGTGAAAATTGTGCTCTCCTGAATTGCAGTTTCAATATATAAGCGATTCCCATTTCAGCCGTACCAAAGGTATTCCTTAGTACAGGAAGAAATTCCAGTAATCGGAATAATTAAGGAACCTCTGAGAACTTCTACGGTGATGGTGATGGGAACCAGGGTCCCCAACACAAGGATAGCCGTTTTATTTACTACCCCAACCCATCGCTGAGCCCATCACTGGACCCATCGCTGGACCCATCACTGGACCCATCGCTGGACCCATCACTGAGCCCATCACTGGACCCATCACTGGACCCATCACTGGACCCATCACTGAACAGTACTAATGTAAAGATGACAAGGCTATTAAAGCCATAATTCTGAAATACAATAAGGCACATAAATAGAGGGCCTACTTTGCCTCACAACACCCTGCACGTATCCCTCCTCCACCTTTAGAGTATTCAAAGGAATGGATTAAAACACACTCCAAGCCAAACCTCGATCCGAAAGACAATACGCCAGACATCAGACGGCCTACGTCTACCCATTCATCTGATAACTTTCTGTGGAGGAGCTTTTAAAGGGTGGACGTCTGGTTCCCTTCACCACCACTATGAAGCCTCCTCTTTGTCTAGAACAGAGCATTTCAGCCCATACCACTCTGAAAGGCTTTACACCTAAAGTATCACTTATGCAGAATTCTGGATAGTTCAGTGGGGTTCTCCTTTAAATAGGGGACTGTATGATGAACACTGCTCCATTGTGTTAAGGCTCAGTCTGAGCCTCATATCTGAGACCTGCATTAAACCTCAACCGCATAACGAAGCAAAGACAACGGAACTGACGACCGGGTCATTAAAAATCTGGCCACCCAAAAAATCAGAATGCAGGTCGGAGCAAAGACAAGGTCATCTGAATCATGAAGGGAGGCCGTTTACTTGTGCTACAATACTGTCAAACCCGTATTGTTCCTATCCCGGGCTGCTACAGCTAACCGGCTAACGTGATATGGCCAGCTCCAAACTGGCGCTGGCAGGACAGAGAGCATCGCTATGCACCTGAACCCCCCCACCCTCCCCTGTCTTTAGGTTGCTGGTTAGCTAGCTAGCTTGACTGAAGCACACAAATCCAGGTTAACTCATTAACACAGCACAAGAGACGGTTTAACAATGGTGTGAGTGTTTGACAGCTTGCTGGATAAAGGCTTGTTGTGGCGAGTGAGCCGTATTAGCGAGATAAGCGGAGGAGAAAAGGAGCCTCCACATTAGTAGGACATTAGCTAGCTAGGCTAGCAGGTTAGCTCGTTAGCTAGCTGACGTGAAACATCGCTCCACACAAACGGCGGTCTGAACCAGCAACCGGACAAAGCAGGACAGTGCTCCGTGTACTCACGTTCTCCGTGTCGCGCTCGTTTACGGTTGGCAACGGCGTCCTGGTCGACATTTCTGGAGGTTTTGGGCCGCTCGGCTAGCAAAGCGCTGGGCTAAGGCAGCGGGGCGAAGGGACGAGCGAGCGAGCGGGCGGGCGGGCGCGCGCTACGAGAGGATGATAGCTATAAAACAGATTCCAGTCCTTTACACCGGCATTCCCAGCCTAGCCGACGAAACCGCACTAACAGTCCCAAGCAGACAACAGCACATCCCCGACATGAGCCGGAGGCGGTGACCCTTCCGTCTGGAAAAGAGGAAGATGCGCTTCCAGGTGAGCTGTGCACGAGCAGCGCTGCTGGGTGGATGAACAGGAGAGGAGAGGAGCGGATGGACTCCAGGCTTCAGACTCCGGCTCTGATCCACCCTGATCTGATAGACGGAGCAGAGAGGGGGAGGAAGATGCAGCCAGTCTCCCGTAGCTAATGGGACCACTGCTAAGACTGGAACTGATGTATTTCCTAACGTAGTACATCCAATCACACACATAGGAAACATAATCCATATAAACAGAACACGTTAAATACATACTGGATATATGTATATATTATTTTTTCCTGTTTCCACGCAGACAGAAGTGCTTTATTACTGTATGTGTAAGTTCCACCACAAAATGCGGTTTAATGTGTGAACATAAAGCATAAATCATTTAATAACTTTAATTATTCCCAGCAAAGCCCGTCCATATAAACGGACTCAGGGCCACAGCGCCCTCTAGCGCCGAAACCAAGCCTTGCATCCAAACAAATCCAGGACGGTTCCACGGATTTCAGTCAATTAGGGCAGACTAGGAGGGGGGAATTCACCAGGCAGGGTTCCTCAGCTCACCAAAGTCGAGCCTGTCTACTAGGGAAAAGAGCTGAGAGACACTCTTACCGAACAGTCCTCACCTTTTGGTTGAAAGGAGACCCACTGTGCTCATGTTATTCTGCTAGAATAGATTTATCAGATTTACATACTTCAGTTTTCACAAAATACATTATGTCCCCCTTATACTGTACATCTGCATACACTCTCTTACAGCACCTGTGTCCAAGCTCCACCTCCCTTTCACCCCAGTGTGCTCTGATTGGTCCGTCGGCTCACTCTGTTTTTCCAAAACACCACTGGCTGGCTGGGGCTGTTCTTACAATGGTGTCAGTTCCTCCGTAGCAGTCAGAGCCAGTACTACCTTCACACGGTAGACTGGAGCAAGACATTTCTGAGCGTTCGGTTTTCACAGTTTTAGCCGTCTGTGCTTTATGTAAGGGCGGCCAAGCTTGCTAAGAGGCGGGGCATAAGGACTACGAGATGACATCACCTTGTTACAGACAGAAGAACTGGACTTCCAACCAGGCACTTCAGGCAGCCGGGAAAACTGGCTTCCTTCTGGGTGTTAGGATTGGAGGTTGACGTTCTCAAAAAGCTACACAACACGCTAAAGGAAAAAGGGGGAATGGAAAAGCTTAAAGGGTCCCCCTTAAGATATGTGGCTAACTGGGAAATCCTGCTGTGGTGAAATACCCCTCTGCTAAAGGCAATACCCAACATGCTGTGACCTATACAGGAAAAGACCAGGCTTTGTAAAAAGTGAAGCTTTATTGCATTAGCAGAATATATTTATATATTTATATATAATGTTACTGGTTCCTTTTTTTGAGTCCTTTCTCTGGATTTTCTAAACATATCAAAACCGAGCATATAGCCATACGTGGAAAACACTAGTATAAAACCATTTAAAAATAAAACACAAAAATACAAAGCCCTTTAAAAAGATTCAGCTTAAAACACATACACTAATCCAGCATATCCTTCATTTTACAGGCACTTGAATTCAAACCCTTTACATCAACAACCAAAGGGGAACTCCACCGGATTTTCCCAGATTTCTACATAACGAAATGGCTGAGATGTAAATAAAACTGTTGGGAGTGGTTCGGTGAGAAGAGGTCATTTCTATGGAAACGTATTCATTCAGAATTGGTGGTGGTGGTGGTTATGGGATGATGAATGAAAGGTAACTTACATGAAATTTGATACACCAGTGCCTGCTGTCGGACATTTTGCTCTATGAAGTAGTTCTGGTTTAAAATCCCTTCATTTTAATTTATTCATTTATTCATTAATGGGGGAGGAGTCAGATGCAGGGCACTACAAGGCAAAATAGCTTCTAAAGAAAACCACCATTTTAACCAGCATCAGCAACCTCACAAGGCACCTGTAGGTTCACCGGTGGGTTTGCACAGGCCGGAAGATGGCTATACCTGTGTTGTAGACCTGTCGACCCCTGGTTGCTAATGCCATCACTGTAAAGCCATCAGAGCCTGCAGGTTTCTCTACAACGAACCACTTCACACCAAACCACTCTGACCGACTCATGAGTTTACGTCTCAAAAGACTGGATTTTTCCGAAATCTGGCAAAACTGGTGCAGCTCCTTTTCACCCTTTGCCTCAGCGAACTATAAATCTGTTTCAGAGTACTCTGGAAAACAAGAGAGAGACATCCGACACATAAAATGAAGAATATAAACAGTACCTTTCTGTACAGTAAAGACAAACAGGACCTTTAAAATAAATTAAGAGGCTCCTGGAACAATCCTTCTATAATACAACAACGTAAAACTGATCAGTGCATGATTTTAACAACATGTAACAATGGTACTCTGCACTCTGTGTGAACATACATACAGTACATACATATTCAGTCTAACTGGAGGTCACCATCGAGCAGGGCTGACTTGATCATTATTTCTACAGATGTAGTTCAGAACCAATCTCTATATGCTACGTGTTTGTTTGTCCCAAGATACAAAATAACGTCCTCAACAAAGTCCACCCAGTGGCTGGGCTGATAGGTAGAAAAAAGATTTTTAAAAAAAGAAAGAAAAAAAAAAAGCCAGCTTTTGTTCTGGTTTTCAAGGATCTCATCCAAGACTACAGTTTTTCGCAGACCAGTCTTAAGTAGACCAATCCAGTTTCTTCTGGGGTCCCTCAGTCCTATGGAAAGCCTTCTTCCTCTCCCTCACACCTTGCTCTCAGAGGGAAGGTCGCTGAGGGCTGTGACGATGTCGCTGAAAGACGCTCTGTCCTTGGGACTCGCAGCCCAGCAGCGCAGCATAAGCTTGTAGACCCTGGAGGGACAGCCCTGCGGTGGGGACAGCTTCAGCTTTCCCTCCTGAAGCCCTGGAGCATATGGAAAGTCAAATACGGTTAACAGTCACCCAACACCTGAGAAGTGCTACAAACAGTCTGCCGAGCTTCACCAATCCAGAGCTGCTCCAAACACAGCCGGTGAAAGACTGAGCTGAGGAATTTAATGTGATGGGCTACGGGTACAGCTGCTGTTGTGTTGTGTGTTGTGCTGGTGTGAGTGGATCAGACACAGCCGTCTTCCTTCTATTAGACACTCCTACCTTGCTGGTCCACCTTGTAGATGTACAGTCTGAGACAATAGCTCATCTGCTGCTGCACAGTGCAGTGTTTGTTGCATCCACAAGCCTTTTATCGCTGCCCACAGGACGCTGCCCACAGGACGCTGCCCACAGGGCTTTGCTGACTGCATAGTTTTACTTGGTGGATGATTCTCGGTCCAGCAGTGACACTGAGGTGTTTGAACACTCCAGCACTGCTGTGTCTGATCCACCAGCACGTCTGTGTCACTGCAGCGCTGAGAATGATCCACCACCCACATAATGCCTGCTCTGTGGTGGCCCACAGACGTATTCAGTATGCAGAGAAACTGATAGACTAATCTTGAACTGTAGAACTACATAGTGCTTCTATATGGTAAGTGGAATATACAGTACGTGTAGATATAAGGAGGTCTTCCTAATAAAGTGTTTGCTGGGGAATGTACCATAACAAGAGTAGGGTATAATAATTAATCATCATAATTAATAATAATTAATTAATTATTATAATAATTATAATTATTATTTAAAAAAATAAATAAATCTCTTACCTTCCAGAACCTTGTCGTCAGCTAATTCAGCATGTGGAAGCTCTCCAAAACTGAAGACCTCCCACATAAGCACTCCAAACGACCACACGTCTGTCTTAGTGGAAAAGTCATCCTCAAACACTGACTCAGAGGGAAGCCAACGTAGGGGGATCCAGGCTTGACTGTAATTGTAATACTCGCTAGACACACAGACAGAGATAGATATATATATATATATAGATGTATCAAAAAGTGAAAAGAGGGAAAATGAAAGTGGAAGAGAAAGAGATAAAGAAAGGGAGATTAAAAAAAAGGAGAGAAAGAGAGGAAAGAGGGAGAGAAAAAAGGAGGAAAGAGAAAAAGAAGAGAATGAAAAGGAGAGAAAGAGAAAGGAGTCATTGAAAGGGAGAGAAAAAGGTAGAGAAAAAGTGAAAAAGAGGGAGAGAGAGAAAAAAAAGGAGAGAACGAGAAAGGAGTCAATGAAAGGGAGAGAAAAAAGGTAGAGAAAAAGTGAAAAAGAGGGAGAGAGAGGAAAAAAAGGAGAGAATGAGAAAGGAGTCAATGAAAGGGAGAGAAAAAAGGTAGAGAAAAAGTGAAAAAGAGGGAGAGAGAGAAAAAAAGGAGAGAATGAGAAAGGAGTCAATGAAAGGGAGAGAAAAAAGGTAGAGAAAAAGTGAAAAAGAGGGAGAGAGAGAAAAAACAGGAGAGAACGAGAAAAAGAAAGAAAAGAGAAATAAGTTAGAGAGAGATAGAGAACAATTGTTTGAATGATTCATATTCACAATATTAGATCCACCCTGTGCTTTATGTGAAGGGCATTTCAGGTAATAAAGCTACAGCTGATGCCTTCAACTAACCTGTTGTACACATCTTTGCTTAGGCCCAGGGAAGATACTTTGACCTGCCGCTTGGCACTAATAAGGCAGTTGCGTGCCGCCAGGTCCCTGTGGACAAAGCGCTGATTTGAGAGTTGTTCCATTCCCCGAGCAACCTGCAGACACACCGACACCTGGGAACAGACGCAGGACAGGAGACATTGTGGGTGTGTGTGAACATAACTGAATATTTGTTCAGTGCTGTTTAAACAAGCACCTGAGTGTGACTTCTTGTAAGCAGTGATTTGTAGGTGTGTGCTGTACAAGACGTTACCTTTTGCTTGGTGCCGAGTGGCCTGTCCTTGCTTTTCTCATCTTTACTTTTGGAGATTTTCAGATACTGCTTCAGATCACCCTGGGAAAGAGGCAGCAACAATGAGTCATGGTCATGCCTTAATGTAATCTTAGACACCGCTTCTCCGGTTTTAAGGAAATGAAAATACGTGTGTCCTAAAAGTAACTGAGCCAATTCAAACAGAGTCTAAATTATAATTAAGAGGAACTAAAGCATCATTTATTGCCTTCTTTAAATACTTTCTGGCTAGAAAGAAAAATCTACAAAATGAATATATTTTATTAGTACTGGGAGACGCGAGTTACCATATCAGCATATTCCAGAATCATGTAGTATGGCTCAGCCTCTCTGCACATTCCCAACAAACGTGTCACGTTAGGGTGGCCAAGCTTGACAAACATTTCACTCTCGCGACGGAAATCCATCTGCAGCTGCTCATCCCGTGTCTGCAGACTCTTCACCAGAACCACCGTCTCCTCCTCACCTTCACTGCTCTTCGCCTTGGCTAGGAACACCTCCCCGAACTCTCCCTTGCCTTAGGACAGAGACACAGACCGTTCATTTCCAAACACTTATTTTTTTTATTTTTTTATGTAACCGTTCTCTCTTCACTATTATTTAAACACAGCATGAGGTGGTCTAGACTGTTAACTGACAGTTCAGGATTGACCAGACATTACATGAGCCAATATTACATACAGGGGAACACGGACCACTGTCTGCTTAAAATTCTGCAATATATAATGTTTAGGATTTAGACTCATTCAGAGCGGTTTGGCATGAAATGCTCGAGAGAAACTTGCCGAGTCAGAATTGTTCACAGTGATGCTGATAGGAACCAGATGTTCACCTCTGAATGCTCCCTCACAGATAGGTATTGCATAAAATGGTTATGAATACCATGAGGTCAGAGACACTGTAGTTTGTTCAATGTAGTGCTTCGGAACTACATGTATATATGTATGTATATAAATACATACATACATACACATACATACACACACATATACACACATATACATACACACATATATATATACACACATATATATATACACACATATATATACACACATATATATATATATATATATATATATATATATATATATATATATATATATATATATTTTTTACACACATATACACACATATATATATATATATTTTTTTTTGTTGTTGAAATGCACAATCAAGGGCTGTATAAAAGGTGTTCCGAGGCAAAATCTCCCCATTTCTTCCGGATTTTCCTCCTTTTTATCATCATCATCATCATCATCATCATCATCATCTAAAAACCACAAATATCATGTAGGTGAATTTGGATAGAAAATAAAATGTCTCTCTCTGTGTATAGGAGGAGCCCAGGTTCCTATCAGCACCTCAGAGTAACTTCCTTTAAAGTGTCTAATTTCACATCAAACCACTCTGACGTCATCTCTTTACACCACAACCACTGAACCATGCAGATGTTTTTGGGAAAAACAATCCAGGGAATCCCACTTTAAATGTTTCCTGATGGGCAAGAAGGAAGTATGACCATACCCAGGGTTGTGATGGGATGGAGATTAGCACGGGGAAAATACAGCTTGTCGTGTGTGCTGTGGCGTTTGCTGTTAGCAGTGGTCGCAATGTTGGTCAGAGCCACCTCCTCCTGAATCTCAGCTGTAGTCTGGCCATTCTGCTGCACTGTACCTCCTGTAAGATTAGCAAACAACGGCATTAGCATGGCACACCATCCAGCATAGACCTTATTTTTAAAACAATATTTTAATGTTTTTCATTTAAGAGCTTTTTAATAAACACACACACCATTGAGACGTTCCATTTCAGGCTCGTCACTCTTCTGTAATCTTTTGGCTTTGCGTCTCTGCTTGCAGTAGAACATGAGGCCCAGAACGACGATGATGTAAGCAACAGCTGCCCCCACTGACAAGCCAATGGTCTGGATCATCTTATAGGGAGCTCTCTCATCGTCGGCCATCGAGTGCTGCACAGGCTTCTCTGGAGCCAACAAAACAAACCATATGCAGAGTTATGAATACTTCCAAGAGCAAGATAATCTTCCCAATGCCCTCAGACTTGATCCTTTCCATCTGTCGTTTTCCTTACACACATCTATGGATTAGACCAGATGAAAGGTCCCTTTTAATTCCTGGCTAAATAACCTGGTAACAGAAGTCAAATGACACACGTAGTATGGACTGAGGGCCACAGCTAATTATGACATTAAGAAATTGAATCCATCTAAAGGAATCCCAATATACAATATGCTCAAATTTTGATGAAGTCATTGCTGAAGACAGCAGAAGAGACACCAACGGATGCCTCATGTT
>JAMWET010002029.1:595000-612500 GCA_024036415.1 Prochilodus magdalenae | reverse complement strand
ACAGGCGAGGAGCTTTCGATCTCAGCCTCTGAGGAGGGACTCTGGAGTGTCACCTCACCACTTTCTAACCCTGTAGAGAGAGAGGAGAGACAGAGAGATGTATCAAAAAGTGAGAGAGGGAAAATGAAAGAGGAAGGGAAAGAGATAAAGAAAGGGAGATAAAAAGAGAGGGAGAGAAAAAAGCAGGGATACAGAGAAAAAAAAAGGGGAGAATGAAAGGGAGAGAAAAGAAAAGAAGAGAGAAAAACAAAAAAGGACAGAATGAAAGGTGGAGAAAAAAGGGAGAGAAAAAGAGTGAATGAAAGAGAGGAGAGAGAAAAAAGGAGAGTAAGAGAGGAAAGAGTGAGAGAAAAAGAAGAGAATGAAAGGGAGAGAAAAGAAAGAAAGGAAAAAAGGTAGAGAAAAAGTGAAAGAGATAAAAAAGGAGGAGAGAAAAAAAGAAAGAAAAGAGAGAAAAAAGTTGGAGAGAGAAAAAGAAGAGAATGAAAGGGTGAGAAAAGAAGGGAAGAGAAAGAACGGAGTGAATGAAAGGGAGAGAAAAAAGGTAGAGAAAAAGAGTGAATGAAAAGGGGAGAGAGAGAGAGAGAGAGAGAGAGAAAGGAGAGAACGAGAAAGAAAGAGAAAAAAGTCAGAGAGAGAAAAAGAAGAGAATGAAAAGGAGAGAAAAGAAAGGAAGAGAGAAAAAAGGAGAATGAGAAAGGAGTGAATGAAAGGGAGATCAAAAAGGTAGAGAACAGGAGTGAATGTAAAGGGGAGAGAGAGAAAAAGGAGAGAACGAGAAAAAGAAAAAAGGGGGAGAGAGAAAAAGAGAATGAATGGGTGAAAGAGGAAAAAAAAGAAAAAAAATGAGAAAAAGGAGAGATTGAAAGGAGAAAAAGAAAAAAGGAAGGGAGAGGGGAGTTAGAGAAAAAGAAAAAATGGAGAATGAGAAAAAAAAGAAAGAAAGGGAAAGAAAGAGAGAAAGAAAGCGAGAGCGAGATGGCGAGAGCAGGAGACATCAAGCGAGCGAGAGAGAAAGAGAGCGGGGTGATAAAATCCTCAAGGTTAGTTTATCTGGATAAGGCTGGAACTGTTGAAACCACAGTCCCTCATTACCGAACTCCAACTCCCCCCAGTGACACCATCTGGTCATGCTTTGCACCCACCACAAAAACAGGCCCTCTTTTCAAACGACCTCACTTGTTATCTGACACAGGCGGCCGGACGCTGCATTTCAAGCAATTAATCTTGGCAGGAGACATAAAAGGGAGCTTTGTCTGGCCCCTCTCACTGGCCCAAAATAACTTTCTCTCCCGTGCAGGCGTTGTTTAGCTTTCTCTAGTGGCAAAGCAGCAAAGGGGCGGGGCCAAAAACAGCCTGCGAGCGTGGCTTTATAAGCCAGAGTGGAGTTTAACGTGCCAGCGGACTAATACGGAGCCATGAACGTCCGAGAGTGGGGAAATGAGTGCTCAGCTTACACTTGATGTTGAAATAAGCCTCGCTTGTGCGCGCCTCCTCTCCCGTGCTGTTTTTCGTGGCCACACACTGGAAGGTGCCAGAGTCCAGGGTTCTGTCGATGGCTGTGAATTTCAGGTTGCCTCCCTCCTGGAAGCGACGGTCTGAATTGGAGACGGTCTGCCCGTTGAGCACCCAGCTGTAGGCCACGCCCTCAGGGTCGCTCACCTCACACCGCAACATAGCGCTGCGTCCGTGCAGCGCGTCCTGCGATTTAGGCTCTTTCGTGAAATGGAAGGATGCAGACTGCACACAGAGCACTGAAAAGAGAAAGAGAGTATGTGTGAACATCAGAGCCCGTGAAGATCGAGGCTACACTTCCACGATGCCAGCACTTCCATGCCCCTCTTCACCACAGTGCAGCCACACACCTTGCAAGATCGACTAGGGAGGATAAACCCACTCAAAGCAAAAGGCACAGCACTGATGAGAAGCAGAACCCCCCTCTTCCTCCACACCCCCAGTCTCAGTCTGTTCTTTGTTTGAAGGCACCTGGGAGAGCAAGGCCAGACGCCCAGGTGGACTGCAGAGAGAGGCCAGGTCTGGGTGGCGCAGGGTACAAGTTGCTCTTTTATGCAGAGGCATGGGGCAAGCTCTCCTATCCTCAAATCCTGACCTCAGCAATTAGTGGAGGGTCTCAAATCAAGCCAGCATATTGCAGATGACCTGGCTGACCTCTTTACGGACCTTTGCCGACTGATGCTCTGTTAACCGAGAGGATTGAAACTCGGTGGGTAGGTTTGACATTGTGACACATGCGAATGATACCAGTTTCAGCCAGCACCGTTGGCGGACGGCTGCACCACGCAGGACCACATGCACACAGACCGTTACAACGACTGTCCTTAACACCACGTCACCGTCACCAAAGACTGCGGTGGTGTCGTACCAGACTGTCATGGAGTGACTCAGAATGGCAGCGGGTCATCTTCAGTGACGAGTCCCGCTTTAGAGACGACCAGCGGATCTGTGTGTGGAGGCACCGTGGTCAGCACAGAGATTAGTGGCTTGTTGTCACACATCCAGAAGACTCCGTGTCACTCCACTTCCACCCCTACCACACCATCTACAGGAACTGTGTGAGGCTATTTAAGCTGCATGGGATGGATTATCACAGGACACCATTAGGAACCTCTACAGCTCCATACGGAGACGTCTGGCGTGTTGCATTAGCACCATACTGAGAGATAAGCTTTTTTTTTAGCAAAGTAATACCATACTTCCTTCTGGCTGCAGCTTATATGTATATATATATATGTGTGTGTGCAAGTTTGATTCAATCTTACCAGCTATATATATTTAGCACAGAGATTGAGGGAAAACAAAAAGACTCTAAAGTTCACTAGAGGTCCTACGGTACTTCACAACAGAGTAGCCAAAGCAGACACTTTCTATTCAGACTTGTGAATTTGCATTTCAACACCACATCCATTCATATCTGACACACACACACACACACACACACAGAGACAGAGAGACACAGAGAGAGAGACAGAGAGAGAGAGAGACAGAGAGACACACAGTCAGAGAGAGAGAGAGAGAGACACACAGTCAGAGAGAGAGAGAGAGAGACACACAGTCAGAGAGAGAGAGACAGACACACAGACAGAGAGAGAGACAGACAGACAGACAGACAGAGAGAGAGACAGACAGAGAGAGAGAGAGACAGACAGACAGAGAGAGAGAGAGAGACAGACAGACAGAGAGAGAGAGAGGGACAGACAGACAGACAGAGAGAGAGGGACAGACAGAGAGAGAGAAAGAGAGGGACAGAGAGAGAGAGAGAGGCAGAGAGGGACAGACAGAAACAGAGACAGACAGAAACAGAGACAGACAGAAACAGAGACAGACAGAAACAGAGACAGACAGAAACAGAGACAGACAGAAACAGAGACAGACAGAAACAGAGACAGACAAAAACAGAGACAGACAGAAACAGACAGAGAGAGAGAGGCAGACAGAGAGAGAGAGGCAGACAGAAAGAGAGGCCATTCTAGGCAGACAGACTGTGCTGCTCTGGTAAGTGACAGGCATCTCTGAACTCTAATCTTTGGCTTCTCTGCACGCTTTTTTTTCTCTCCTGCTGAGTGAAGCTTCCATTCATCCAGACGCCGCCGCTCATTGACACAGAAAGACACCAGTCAGTCCCGCTCCAGCAAGCACAGCGCATGCTGGGAGAGAACCAGTCTGTGCAGGGAATGGGAAATGAAGCTGACGACTGCCTGCAGAGCGGCGCGAAAAGCATTCAATAAGCACGGCAGACGGAAACGACCATGAGCCCTGCCATCAGTCTGATCCTTATTAGGGGGGCAGAGGGAAGGAGAGGTCAGTAACACCGGGCTGAGAAACGTAGACCACTCACATGCATTTCAAACCACTGAACATGTATGACGGATTTACTGACAGGTAAATTTAATCCTGCAGAGCCTTTTAAAGTGGAGGTGGGCAATGATAATCACAGTGAGACACTCGGTCTCTGTTAATAGGATTTAGGGCAGCGCAGCATTCATTTCCTGAAGGAAACGTGGAATGCCTGCGCTGCTTAAATGGTTTCCACTTCCTGCTAGGCTGTGGCTGCTATAGGAGGCAGGAGGGATGAATAAATGACACATAGAGAAGGGCAGGTCAGTATGTCTGTGGAGAGCGGAGACCTGCCCTGAGACAGTACATGCAGTTTGGTGGCTGGAGGTTAAAGGTTACAATAGCTTGGGTAGGGCCAACGACGAAAGGGATGGGAAAAAGGATAAACAGACGAGTGCAAGTCAGACCACCACTGAATTTGTGTTCGGGGGTCTGCCTATATATAAACAGTATATTGGGATTCATTTTGGTGGAGTGTTTTGGGAATGGAAGTTGTTGCAAAGGCTCGAGTCGGCTCAGGGACTAGTTAGTGGACAAAAGTCCCCAATACCTGGAAACGAAGACGAAGACAAATCCGATAATGTCCCATAAGTGAACATAAATGAAAGATATCGTTCTCCGTTTACTGACACTACCGGTTCTTTTCTGTCTATTCCGTCTCATCAAACCCCAGGAACAGAATGCTGTTCTGCATATCACAGAAAAGCCCTGCCCCTCCCTCCACCCCAACTTTAAACAAGACCATGCCTCTACAGTTCGGTGGCATGGAGTGGGGGTTGGGCGCGGCGAAGGCCCGAACAAGCTGGAAGAATCTGTGGCTCTCAGCAGGGCTGCACCTGGCTGGCCCAAGATGGGCTTCTTTAATTCAGCCTGACACAATGTCAACACCACGTCGGCTTGTCCTGCATTCCGGCACAGTGGAAGGAATGTGGGCAGCCAGAGAGAAGAGAGGCATATTCTATGGCTATGAATGTCCATCTCTGCCTGGTGTTATAGTCTTCTGGGTCTTTCATCTCTTACACCTGGTGTGTGTGTGTGTGTGGAGAGAGAGAGAGAGAGAGAGAGAGAGAGAGAGAGAGAGAGAGAGAGAGAGAGAGAGAGAGAGAGAGAGAGAGAGAGAGAGAGAGAGAGAGAGAGAGAGAGAGAGAGAGAGAGACAGACAGAGTGTATGAGAGACAGGGAAAGCGAGCGCGAGAGAGTGTGTGTAAGAGTGAGCATGAGCTTGCGAGTGTGAGGTGTGTGTGTGTGATATAGGAGAGAAAGACAAAGAGTGCGTGTGAGAGCGAGAGAGAGAGAGTGTATATGACAGAGAGAGACAGACATTGTATGAGAGAGAGAGAGAGTCAGTCAGACAGAGTATGAGAGATAGAGAGACAGTATATGAGAGATAGACAGAGAGAGAGAGAGAGAGAGAGAGAGAGAGAGAGAGAGAGAGAGAGAGAGAGAGAGAGAGAGAGAGAGAGAGAGAGAGAGACAGTGTATATGAGAGGGGGAGAGAGAGAGAGCGAGGGGGAGAGAGAGAGAGAGAGAGAGAGAGAGAGAGAGACAGACAGTGTGTATGAGAGAGAGATACAGACACTGTATGAGAGAGACAGACAGAGAGACAGACAGAGTATGAGAGAGTGAGAGAGAGAGAGAGAGAGAGAGAGACAGACAGAGTATGAGAGAGAGAGAGAGACACACAGACAGACAGACAGAGTATGAGAGAGAGAGAGAGACAGACAGACAGTGTATATGAGAGACAGACAGACAGTGTATGAGAGAGGGAGAGAGAGAGAGAGACAGACAGACAGACAGAGTATGAGAGAGGGAGAGAGAGACACAGACAGACAGTGTGAGAGAGAGAGAGAGAGAGAGACAGACAGACAGACAGAGTATGAGAGAGAGAGAGAGACAGAGAGAGAGACAGTGTATGAGAGAGAGAAAGCGAGCGTGAGAGAGAGCGTGTGTAAGAGAGAGTGAGCTTGAGCTTGCGAGTGTGAGATGTGTGTAATATATATGAGAGAGAGTGTGAGAGTGTGAGTGTGATTTTCTTAGAACACATCACAGCTGTTTTGATCTCCTATGTCTGGTGAGGGTTTACAGTACAGGTAATGCGGCTGTGTGTACAAGCGTTGTTGGTACATTAGACGCCTCCATCACTGGGCTCCTGTTTCCTGACCGTCTCTGTGATACAGTCCTTCCAAAGAGGGACAAAGTCTGAGAACCCTCCACATGTACCAACCTCGTGACCCCGAATGCTCTTCCTGACTGTCTATAACTCTGGTACTTCTCTTTCTTGTTTAGACAAGGGAAAGAGGCCTCCCTGAAGTGCTGTCCAGGCCACTTCCCGAAGTGAACTCAACCCTTTTCATCTGCAATTCCATGTAAGGAATCTGGACAGTTTGGAAGTAGCAATAAAAGGAGCTCAGCTCTCAAACGTAGACCATAGTAATCCGCCGAAGAGCGTGCGCTTGATTAAAGACCCAAACTGACCCAAAACCGCAGAGCACCACTGCAGAAGTCTCCGCCACCTACACGAAGGGGGTCAAACATGATCAAGACTCCATCACTTTAACCCCCCCCCCCAGAGAAGACATAGGAAATCCGACCAAAATAGCTGCTCCAGGAATAAACCAGGTCTATTCTTTCTCTCCGGCCAAGTTTTAGGCAAACGCCGCAGTGTTTTCCTTCCTCATCCGCCTCAGGAAAACAAACAAACCTCTATCTGCCAATGTGTGCTAGTAAAGCGTCTATGTCTGTCTGCTTTCAATAAACCGCACGGCAGCATTAAAGCAGAATTCCACCAATCTTTTTCGGAATATTTAGTCCCTGAGAGGTCAAAAGAATCAATCCGGGTTCGAAACGGTTCATTTGTAGAAGCTCACAGGCAGATTTCTCTACAGAGGTGGGGGGTGACAGGAACCAGGGGTCACCATGTCTACAATACAGCCATTTTATTCACCATCTAAACCACCACAGTGGCTTTTAGATGTACTGTTGATGATAACACACACACACACACACCTATTTGTATGCATGTATGTAGATACGTATACACGCACCTATATATCTGCATGCATGCAAGTATGTACGTGTACACACACCCCTATTTCCATGTACAGGGGTTGGACAATGAAACTGAAACACCTGTCATTTTAGTGTGGGAGGTCTCACGGCTAAATTGGACCAGCCTGGTGGCCAATCTTCATTAACTGCACATTGCACCAGTAAGAGCAGAGTGTGAAGGTTCAGTTAGCAGGTAAGAGCACAGTTCTGCTCAAAATACTGCAATGCACACAGCATTATGGGAGACATACCAGAGTTCAAAAGAGGACACACTGTTGGTGCACGTCTTGCTGGCGCATCTGTGACCAAGACAGCAAGTCTTTGTGATGTATCAAGAGCCACGGTATCCAGGGTAATGTCAGCATACCACCAAGAAGGACGAACCTCCACCAGCATCACGTAGTGACCTGGCCACTATCCTGCAAGAAGAATGGCTTAAACTCCCTCTGACCACTGTGCAGGACGCAGTATATGTCATTCCCAAGACCAACTGACGCTGTATTGGCCGCAAAAGGAGGCCCTACACCATACTAATAAATGATTGTGGTCTAAAACCAGGTGTTTCAGTTTCATTGTCCAACCCCTGTATATGTACACACACACACACACACACACACTCTTATGTATTAACTTTGTGTGGCAGCTTTTACGGATGGACATCAACAGCTGCACAGTGTGTTTACTGACAAGAGACAATCAGGTACGAGGTACGAGCCCTGACTTGGGATTGCTAGATGGTGCACTTGCGCTGTATTTAACTCTGGCGGGTTCTTTCCAGGTATTAGAACTGGCCCCTTTTCAGGCAGCGCATGAGCTCAAGGTGAGTTATAGGCCGAATCCCATTTCACCACTAGGGTTGTCCCGACTGTTGTGGAGATTGAGGGGTGGGGTGAAACATTAAGGCTACATGGCCCTTTCAACAGAGACACACTTCAAACGGGGTGTTCTGAGGAAATTCCCAGAATGCCTTGCGAATAATTGGCAAGATGGCTGCACAAGTGACCAAAGAGACCCATAAATTAGTATTTTCTCTGTTAAAGCTGTTGTACCGTAAGATACTGTAACCATTACATAGTACCATACGGTACTGTAACCATTGTAAACACAATTATGGTCAATTTCTTCATAACTCGGGTAAACATTGCCAGTAAATGTGCCAATGTCTTGGTCGCTACCTAGCAAAATTTCCCGTTCCACCTTAAATGGTGCAGCAGTTATGCTCTGGTACCTGAGGTTTCTGCACCATTTGAGGTGGAAAAGGGCGATTCGACCATAAAGCTGGTATTAAAAAGCTCAATTCAGCTTCATACCACCGAAGAATTCTTGGTGGAGATAATAAATAAATGGTCATCCGCCTCTGTGAAGGCATATGATGCCCTAAATTGGGTGACCCGGTCCACTGATTGATGCCGAAGTTGTGAATGAATTGCGAGTGCCCATGCTCTTAGTCTGTTCACATAAAAGCCGCTGATGACAACAGATGACTTATCCAGTTCTTAAAGGTTGGCCTATTTCCTAGGGGGTGGGTTACACTTGAAAACAAGGGGTAGGGGGAAAAATAAGAAACAGGATTGACTCCAAGCTTCCATAACCTTCTGTCTAACCGTACTAGCTAGGACACATACTCTGATGGAACACCAAGCATGGTTGTAAGTCGCTCTGGATCAGAGTTTCTGCTAAAGTCAAATATACCCATCCAAACAGTAGCGTTAATCAGTCTGCTACTGTGATTTCCCGCCGCATCCGACTGCAAAACCGCTGCTGGTCCAACACCATCACATTCCTAACAGCAGCAAGGAGGTTTTAAGCGTCAGGTCTCCGGTCTCTGCTTTAACCTGATGAAGGCTAGCCTCCAAACCCTTCCTGGATTCCTGTGGAGAGGTACTCAGGACAAAGATGGCATTCACACAGCCTCAGATCCTGAAGAGGAGGCACAGGGAGGGGACCTGATCGGTTAAATATATTAGCCACATACATAACACACATTCGGCTGTAGCAGATTTCAGGCATAGTGTAGAGAGGTAAAGGAGGGTCCAAGTTCTAGCGAGATTCTGCGTGAGCACCATCACAAAACCACCTTCACAATAAAGGGATCCAGATCTAGTAGTACCAAAATTAGGATATTTACCAGGGCATAGACTATCCAGAGGGGTTTCAGGGATGGAAGCGAACAATAACGTCCTGCTATTGTCCATATAAATAAATTAATTAATTAAAACCTGGTAAATCTTATAGGTTTGCACATACAAGCAAGACCACAAGGAGGTAGCTTAAGTATCTTACTGTATCCAAACCTTATGGAGGTCTCACCACTTCATGCACAAAGGACTGCTTTATGCACCATGCAGGGAGGTGAAACATCTCTGGGTAGGGCTTTCCAAAGCATGCCTATCATTCAGTAGTCATTCAGGAACCATGATCCTGGGGTTCCAGTTCAATGTATTACAATGCTTTAGGCAAGGAGGAACCAGTCATAGCAGTGAAAATGCTAACTAGCCAGTTTGGTTTGCTAATGCTAAAGTTAGCGGTGCACTCTTACACTGCTTGTTTACGCTGGAGTGGGAAAACTCAAGAAGGTTGACAATAAGCTCACCAGACCAAAAAAAAAAAAAAAAAGTCAGTCACCTTAAGGTAGCAGTAACCTCAGGCTCCTGCAGATGGCGCTGCACAAGGATGACCTGCACAGTTCAGCTTCATACCACCAAAGGATTCTTGGTGGAGATAATTAATGGTCATCCGCCTCTCTGAAGGCATATGATGCCCTAAACGTATTTAAGCAGTGAGAGGATGAACAACACATCCCTTAATTTACTTCAAGGTGGCAGTACCTTCAGGCTCCTGCAGATGGCGCTATAAATACTGGGGGCTATAAACCTGCAGGATGCGAGTTTGAGATTGAGAAGAGGTGGTACAGTGCACAGAATGTCTAATTCCATGTGTGGAAAATGGCTCCAAAGCAGATGTGAATGATTGAAAATTGATGTGGCCTACATCCAGACACTTGTCCGGTCCATGCCAAACCCAACCACAGCTGTTACTGGTGCTGGTAAAGGTATTTCACACTAGTAGGAGCATTTCAGTCACAGGGGACTCGTTTTTTTGGCGAGCTTGGACTGCACCACCACTGTCTAGCGGCCGGGGGTTTAAACACCAAACAGAATGAACTACAGCCGACATCAATCTTTACACCGAACTACTAATTAAAAATCAATACTGTGCTGTGTGCACCATGAAACATACAAACACTCTGATCCTCGAGTGTGGAACACTGGATGACCTGACCACCCTGATCGCAGACTGAGGGAGGAGAAGTGAGTGAGGGAGGTGTGGATCTGCTGCAGATCCAGTGACACGGATACTCCAGCTCTTCAGTGTTACAAAGGCAAGCTGGTGGCCAAGCCTGGCAGGTGGGGGGGCTATAGAATAACCCTTGGCGGTATGGGCTTATATTGTTTACTGGAGTAATTTCATACAGGCTCTCCTTTCATTTGCTGGCCACAGAGGGGTTAAGGCGGTGTAGGGGTGGCTGCTTGGGTCCAGGGGCGCATGAAGGGACTCAGGGGTGCATGAAGTGGGCTGTCTGCCTGCCTGCCTGCCTGCTTAGAACAAAGGTAATCTGACAACCTTGGGCTGATGAGACAGGACACCGTAGAAACAACATGGGATCCGTCTGAGACTTGTTGTAGCATGATCTACCATCACTATCAAACCACTGGCTAGCAAACCTTGGCCCTTGTGCTTCAACACAGTCCCCTATATGCCCCATCTAATTCTTAGGGTCTTCCGTCTCTCACTACAGATAAAAATCATTGTGGCTAATGAAGTCAGCAGCACATGTGTGGAAGGTTTGGCCACTCACATATTAACAACCTTATCACTTCCAGCTGTTGGCTTCCCTGAGGGGATACTCAATCCTGAGACCTGAAGGCACTGCTGTGGTCTGACAATACCCGCCGCCCCCAACCCCCAGAGCAAACCACTGCCCACTAAGCAGCGGGGACCTGTCTTGGGAAGGAAGTAGGCTGTTTTACCAGCTGTTCCCTCAATCAAAGTAGTCATACGCGCTTGGACATGGCTAAACAGGTGTCCCCCTACATGCCACACACACACACACACACACACACACACGAAGACAATGGAAGCCTGCTCATACACACAAGCCTCCTCATACGACTCCTGCCTGTTCAGTACGAAGTGGGAGCGGCCAGGAAGAGCAGGATGGTAATGGGATAGCTAAAGAGGAATACTGTAAACCTGAAGCTTAGACGAGCAGCAGCCATGCCAGGGTTGAACTGTGGGTAGAACGTCACGTTGATATTCTATTAAGACAGATGGGATGAGAGAGATACGGATCTTGTGGCCTGATATCTGATTAACTCTGGTGGAAAAAATCATAACCCATAAATCACATTGTGATCGAAGGCAAAGTAACGACAGCAAGTACAGGACTACACAACGCATTGTAATTGATCAACACAGTGATATGAATGGACCCGTGAGCTCTACAGCCGTACCCCACGTGTGTATAATGAACCCTGCCTGGCAAGGTTCTAGATAAAGTTGGTTTTTCAGAGTCTTGTGTGAAAAGAAGACGACGACAATATAGAAGAGCCATACAATAAAGACCAGCTTGGTCTCCAACGGTGCACGTCATACGGCTCTGTGACTTCCAAAGACGGATACCCAAAATTCCATGGCACTAGGGCTCGGCAATCTGACGATATATGCTTCATTATTGTGAGGAATTACATCCCAATGCAGTATAATACACTTTTGTGAATATACAACAAAGATCGTCAGTACAAACCAGTTTCATAAAGAAAAGCAGAGTTAGTCACGCAACTGGCTTTAGTGCACACAGCCTGTACCCTCATCACAAGGATATCTGCACCCAGGGGCAAGTGTGGGCATGCAGTGCTATCGGGAAGGAAGACTGAGTGCTATTGGTGACCAGGAACAATAAATGATGATACATTTAGATCAATATTTATTAAGCTACACATACAGAAGTCTGTCTCTCAGTATGGCGTCGGGCCGCCGTGTTTGCTAACCCAACACGCCAGACGTTTTGGTATGGAGCTCTAGAGGTTCCTAACGGTGTCCTGTGATAATCCATCCCATGCAGCTTGACTATCCTCACTCAGTTCCTGCAGATGGTGCGGTAGGGGTGGAGGTGGAGTGACACCAGGTCTACTGGACGTGTGACACCTGTAACAGCAAACCGCTCATATTGGTGCTGACCATGGTGCCTCCACACACGGACTCGTTGGTGGTCTCCACCAAGACTAAAGCGGGACTCGTCACTGAAGATGACCCGCTGCCATTCTGAGTCACTCCATGACGGTCTGATACGACACCACTGCAGTCTTTGGTGACGGTGACGTGGTGTTAAGGGCTGACGCCGTAACGGTCTGTGTGCATGTAGTCCTGCGTCTTTTTTCTACTTTCCAGCTGATTATAAGAACGAAAAAATTATTCCCGTGTATGGTGAACATTTCCTGAAGTAGGCCACGTCGTCCACCTTTACATGGCACCAAGTGGTTCTCTGCATGTGACCTTGCGTTCTCATTACTGGAGAGACGATATGAGCATGATGGACATTATTAACACCTAAACTGGGCATTCACAGTGAATAACACAACCGCTCTCTAAGCAACACTAGATCCTGTATCCACCCCCACAGATGTGCTCCATGATCATGTCAACACGCATGTACTGCTGATAAGTGGTTTCTTCCTCCTGGACTTAAAGTTTGTTCTGGTTCCCACTTCACTCTAGTGCCAAGCTGTGAGCTAGAGACCCACACGTCTACATGTGCTGAGAACTATGTGGCCTTCAGTCGGGATACAAGCAAAGCAAACACAGGGGCGTATATTAAAGGTGCAATCTGTAAGATTTTGGGTTTAACATAATCCAAAATTAACTAATATATATAATCACACACACAGGCATGATTTAACAGGTTGGATCTTTTTACAAATGGCTCCTTTAAACGTGTGGTGTATACATGTGGAATATACATTTCTGATTCGGAATTGGAGAAGAAATTCTACTTCCACAATATTTAGGTTGTTTTGTGATCACTTGACAACAAGACTTTTTGAAAGTATAATTGGAATAAATAACTTTCTTATAACATAAAAAAACAACAACAACAGCTATACAAAAGCAAATAAAGTGAACTTTGAGGTTACTAATTGCAGTTTCTATACGTGTGCAGCTTACTTTCTAGCTGAAATGAAGGTAAAGCGCTGTGATTTTGTCTCTTCCACATTAAGGTGGATTAAAAAAAACGATCGGAGATCGAATCAGTCCTTATTTAAATCATGCATCCTATTACAGATCACTAATTACATGTTAGGAAACTGAAACTGTAACTATTCCAAAAGACTGCTATATTAAAGTAATGAAATTTAAATACTTTTCACTACACTCAGATTACTCATCCTTAATTTAAATTATCAATTAAGGTTTAACTAATAACCCAACCATCTTTTTCCAGTTTTAAGTAGTTTTCCTACATTTATGGTTATTACTCAGTAGCATCATAGACCGAGTTCCCGTTTTGCTTACACTTCACACCATGAACTCTAGTTGGATTCGATCCACAGCATGAAACACATTCGCAACTCTGTGCGAACTATTCTCAAACCATGGCTCTACTCAAACGCCTGCACCTCAACACTGATAAAAACCCAACACTATGCATCTCTAAAGAGATGAATGGTTAGCAACAGGAAGTCACCGTGTTTATACAGAGCAGTAGGGGGAGGGGTGGTCTTCAGTGGGGTCAATGCTAGCTGGGTTCTGGGAATAAATGGGCAAGTTTATAGCTCCGCCACAGGCAGTACGAAGTGCAGCTTGCTCTCTGGTTGTGTGGCAGGAATCGCTTTCACCACGGCAGGGGTTCAAAACTACCCCCACCCCCGGCATCCCACCCCCGAACAGGGTGATTAAATTATAACGGGTTAAAAAAACAGGAAGTTCTAGTATTCATTATCATGTGATCAACAAAGTTCTAAAACCCCTCCAGTGTTTCCTCCCTACTTCTTTCTACACTCACAGACTAAAGCACAGGTACAGTACGAGACGGTGCTCCAGGGTTCAGAACGCGACCACATACTCCGCGGGAGGTTCGCACCCCTGCCTCGGCTGCGGCTCTTCTCAGCGTGAAACCTGGAATGTGATGCAATTAGCAGTTTCTCAGCGCTTGTGGCGAGATGGTGATCTCTCATCAGACCGCCCACCCACCCCACAAGTCAAATCCCGGCCTACGTAAATAAATAACACACATGCACAACTGTTAAAACAGATCGCCCATCATCCAAGGTTCACTTGTGAGGCTGGGGTGGGTCACGGATGAGGTGCTGTGAATTTCGGCCGAGTGGCTCCTCAGTTCGGTTGTTTGCATGTATGTGTAGACAAACTCCACCCTGTGCCACCCTGTCCCTCACTGATGCCATCACAAGCGTAATAGCGCTACACTACAGTCATAAGCCTACGTGACACAGCTGGGTTAATTAATTGGCCCACACCAGACAGTTGTACCGACATCCTTGCACGGGGACACACACGGGGACGGGCACGCGCACGGACGGGTACACGCGCACGGACGGGTACACGGGCGCACACACACACACGGGCACACGGGCACACACACACGGGCACACACACACACACGGACAAATGGGCGCACACACAAGGGGACACACACGGGGACGGGCACGCGCACGGACGGGCACACGCGCACGGACGGGCACACGCGCACGGACGGGCACACGGCCGCACACACACACACGGGCACAAGGGCGCACACACAGGCACATGGGCGCGCACACACACACAGGCACATGGGCGCACACGCACACACAGGCAGGCACACACGGGCACGGGCACGCACAGGCACACGGACGGGCACACGGACACAGACGGGCACACGGGCACATGGGCGCACACACACAGGCACATGGGCGCACAGGCACGCACATACAGGCGGGCACGCACACACGGGCGCACACACACACGGGCGCACACACACAGATCTTACTGCATACAGCCCAAGTGCATTTGCTGCAAGGGAGGAAAGTTGCTAAATATATCAGAAGGGAAACCGGTCCACGTAATGTAAAGCATATGGACTTGGATCTAATTAGTCTTATTCTGATCGTGTCACTAATAAGAACCACTTGTCGTTCTGAATTTTAGCAGTGCTCACAAAGTCTCTGTGAACGTCTGAACCGCTTCCCTCGCTTAAAGTAACACACAGGAGTTTATATGAGCATTAAGCGTGGCTTAGAACTTCGAACATCAACCAGTAACATACACGGTGGGTGTTAAAATCAGCGTTTCGGTAATCGGCACTTTGCTCTGTTTTTATTCAGTGATGGGTGATGTCTTCCATGAGTCACCCTGTTAGTGCCAGCAGCATTGGTAGACAGCTGCACCACGCAGGACTACATGCACCCAGACCGTTACCACGACTGTCCTTAACACCACGTCACCGTCACCAAAGACTGCAGTGGTGTCGTACCAGACTGTCATGGAGTGACTCAGAATGGCAGCGGGTCATCTTCAGTGACGAGTCCCGCTTTAGTCTTGGTGGAGACGACCGACGAATCCATGTGTGGAGGCACCGTGGTCAGCACCGAGATGACCGGTTTGTTGTCACACGTCCAGAAGGCCTGGTGCCACTCAAACCTCCACCCCTACCGCACCATCTTCAGGAACTGTGTGAGGATATTCAAGCTGCATGGGATGGATTATCACACCATCAGGAACCGGCTTCATGCCGAGACGCCTGGCATGTTGGGTTGGCGAACATGGCAGCACGACGCCATACTGGGAGACAGACTTCTGTATGTGTAGCTCAATAAATATTGATCATATCAGTCTGAATTTATCATCAGTTATTGATCTTGCTCACCTTTATCTTCCTTCCCAACAACACCGCACTCCCACACCTCCTTCTGGGTGCAGCTGTTCGTTTGACGGTGAGCGTACGAGGTAGATGTTAATGGAGCTCTTTCTCCTGCACTGTCTACAGGCCAGCTAAGGACTAAAATGATCCACAGTTGCAGCAGCCAGGAGAAAACAACAATTTGTTGACTTACAGAACAAGTCGCTAATGTGCTCCTTGATATTTGTCTTGAAAACGTGCCATACGTCGCCATAGTCTCAGACACTCCATTCATTCCCAGCTTAATTCATCTCCTGCAACGACTTGCTTTGAACTAAGCACTGGGGGAAGGGAGATCGAAATCATGTCTACATGCATCATTAAAAAAATCTAATATAAGCTAATGCATGCGTAGCATTTCATGCTAAGCCAATGGAGTTTAAGGAAAACCATTTCTCAGCATCATAAAAATGCAGCTGTGAGGTTAACCTCAGCTCTGAGTTCTACTGAAAGACCTTACTTTCGTCTGAGGCCTGATTACCACGTCCTGTACCAACAAACCATACAAAGAAGTTTTAGAGGAGCCCTGTATCATCACACAAGTCTTCGCTCCCGCTGAGATGACATAACCGGGGGACAAAAAAAATAAAAAGAAGAAGATTAAAGGCACCTCACCTTTGTAGCCAGGTACACTGAATTTCATCACTGTCAGTAAAAGAGCCTCATAAGAGAGAGTTTTAAGGGCCGCGTGAGGCTGTCAGTACAGGAGTTAATTAAGTCAGGGATCAAACAGCCCGAGATGTCAGGTGGTCATGTCTGTTTTCATATGACATAGTGCCAAATATGGGGCTTATCAGGCGTTTTAATCACACAGTGACGGAGTCTACAAAGTAAAGGGGAATTCCACCCTTCTTTTCAAATTTCAGGATGATGAATTGCTTGAGACGTAGAGAGAGCTACACAGGGTGGTTTGATGTGACGTGGCTCATTACAGGGACTCACATCAGGAGTTTCTCCACCTCAAAAACCATACTCTTAACCTCCTGACCCTTATACGAGCCTTCATTACAACCAGACTGGTTTGGTCCTAGTTGAGCTCCACACCAGTCGTCTAGAGAAGCTCCAATATGTGCATAACTCTGAGGTTAAAGAGCCTGCACTGGCTTCCATTACATTTACAGTATTTAGCTGATGCTCTTGTCCAGAGCGAAGGTTATTCATATTACAGGTGGGCCAATGTAGTGTTAGGAGTCTTGCCCAAGGACTCTTATTGGTGTGGCACAGCATAGTCACCCAGACCGGGATTCGAACCCCAGTCTCCCACATGTGGTAGTGGCTCTGGGGTGGGTAGTGGTCTTTTCCGCTGAGCTACACCAACCACACTTTCAGTTAAACACCATATTTAATATTACTGGTTTTTTAATCATAACACGGATTGGCCCTGATTGGCTTTCTCCCAATTCGTCCAGATACCATCCTTCACGTTCACATTCAGGAAACAGGCTGCCAGTCTATCACAGGACCGACACAAATTTAGCATCTTCAGAACACGAGAGCTTCACACAGAAAGGATCTGAAAATGAAACGCCCTGGCCGGCAATCTAACCAACTACCCGCTAGAATAATAATAATAAATAATAATAATAATACTACTACATCATCATCATCACACAGCCATTTTACTTACCTACCACAACTACC
>JAMWET010002029.1:572500-592500 GCA_024036415.1 Prochilodus magdalenae | reverse complement strand
TGCAATACAGTGTATAGCATTTTCTTACAGCGCTAATGCCAATGTCAGCTGTAACCGAACGTCCTAGTGACACTTTCTGCTTAATCTTAATACCCCGCCCACCCAAATCTCCTAATACAATGTATGCAAGCCTTCCAAGGAAATGATTACCGGACTGTCCCCATTACCGGGAATCATTCATCAGGAGCATTTTCTCTGAGGAAGCCTAATTTAAATGACTGGGTTTTCTGAGGATTACATATTAAAACTGCGTTTGCACTTTACAGGAACACTTTAATCCTTCTCCAACCCTTAAAATGCTCTGTGCAAGTCCAAAGGATTATGGGTATTATCCTTTCCAAAGTGGGAAAAATGATTAAGTGCAGGAAAAGAAAATTAGACTACACTAAAATACAGTACCTCCTCCTGAGAGCACCTTTATATGACCATTGTAAGGACGCCGCTTTCCCAGACATGGCCCAATTAGCATAACAAAGGTACGGGATGGCTCCCCCAATGTTCTTAAAGATCAAGCAGATCCCACAAGTACCTGTGAAGTGCCCCTGTCCTCCACCCTTTCATCTTTTTGGCACCTATGCAAATGCTGCACTATTTCCTCAACAGGCCCTGGAGGAATACCTCACAGCCATACAGACCACAGACCTAACTACTATCCTCCCCCACCTACTGCTCCCATTACCTCCCTGCGGACGTGTGTCCCATGGGATGCATTAGGCAGGAAGTACCAACTGAGAACTGATCCCGAACACATTTCAGCTCCAGGTATGTCTCACGCAGAAAGCCTAGCTCTGAAAGAGACACGTTTAACACTGACGCTCCGTTAAAAAGGCATCCTGAAAACATTCAGCAAAGTAACACACAGAGATTTATGAAAAACACTCGCAGGGCGATTTGGAACTGGCTTCGGTCCTAGACTCGCTATCCCCCTCTACCTCAGCCAAAGTCAAAACAGGACTCATGAAAGAGCCTGTTGAACTGGGCAGCTAAGACGGAGAAATACTCGAGTCAAGAAATGTCAACATGCTGCCATGCTTAAACACAGAGGGGTTTAGACTTCGCTCAAAGGGCAAGTCCACCAGATTTTACATAAACCAGGCTCAGTGCTCAGTACTAAAGAAATGTGCAGCATGAGAACGGTTCACAGTGGTGTTAAATGGAACCATACGTCCGGCTGTAAAAGCTCCCAGACTGAAAGTTATTCCCATGAAGTGGTTAGATATAAAACCGCATGATGCCAGACACATGAACTGAATGCTCCTGATCCTGGTTAGATTCCCTGTCTGATCACTGAAGAGGTCTTGTAAACATACTCCAATTTATAGGATCGGATTAAGGCCCAGAAATCCAAAAGCTGGAATTCAGCCCAGTGCATGTACACCCTTACTCTGATTTCTTTCAGACTTCTCAGTCTGCACATGTGCAAACACAGATTGGAAATAGGCAGGGACTGTTTCCAGTCTGTTCACTATATCCTTCATCATCTAGACGACATATGTTCACGCGATGTCAGGTTAAGTGACTTTTAGATGGGGGTGAGGTTAGGGGCTGTGGTGTGACGTTTTAACCTTACATTGTGTTTACGTCACATCTTATGGGAGCTTACTAGCTGGTTGCAAACCAGAAATCCAATAACGATCCATCTCACACACCCAGAGGCTTCCTATCAACTCATTACTCAAGTGCATGTGCGCACATTGCCCAGATTACTCTTTATTGGGCACATTCAGTGTTTTATGATAGTTTATGATACAAATCTGTCCTAAAATGTCCTTTATCTTAATGCATGCGGGCTGTTGTGAGTCAAAAGGCCCCTGAAGAAACCACTCAGACTGATCAATAAAGTATCTATCTATCTATCTATCTATCTATCTATCTATCTATCTATCTATCTATTACCTGATAGCTCTGTGATTTAAACAGGATTTTATTTCATTTATATTAAAGGCATCCATACTGGAGGGGTACATGCAGGGCACTGGGAGGGAAAACAGTTCCCCCACGATGACCAAGTAATTAAAACAGCCCAGCTCCCTGTGGTCGTGCAAATGGTCATGCCTCAGCCCCCCTAACTGTACTGCCTCTAATGTAAATCAGTCCTCACATTATTCCCCAGTCAAGAGATCCGAGTCTTTACTGGTAACGTTAGCTAGACCCTCCATTGTTCACCCCATACAGACTCGCCACCCTTCTGGAAAAGCTGCATGACTGAACAACACATGGAAACTTTTCTGGAGTTTTGCATGAGGGTTCCCTAGATTAATTTCCCTGTACCACCTTAAATGGTGCAGCCTTTACAGCACTGGAATCAACTGCGTATTTTCCGTTTCCCATTCCACCTTAAATGGTGGAGAAGTTCCATTCTAGAACTGCCATGTTACTTGTTTGACCTTTCCCGTTCCACCTTAAAATGTGCACCCGTCACATTACTGGCATTCAGGCGCTTATTTGTTAGATTCTTGTTCCAATCGTACCGTTCCACCTTAACTGGGGCATAAGCTCCATTCTAGCACTGCCATCAAGTTCCTTGTTTGAACCTTCCCGTTCCACCTTAAATGATGCAGCAGTTACATTACTACCATTCAGCTTCTTACTTGCCAGGTTTTGGTTATAATTGTACCGTCCCACCTTAAATATTAGTTATATTACTACCACCCAGCTGCATATTTACCAGTTTATTGTTCCAATTCTCCCCGTTCCACCTTAAATGGTGCAGAAGTTCAATTTCAGCACTACCATTCGGCTTCTCATTAGCCATGTTCTTTCTCTAACTGTACCGTTCCACCTTAAAATGGCACAGCAGTTACATTACTGCCATTTTGTTTATTTGCCAGATTCTTATTCAAATTCAGGTTCCACCTTAAATGGTGCAGCAGTTCTATTCTAGCACTGTCATTCAGTTACTCGTTCGAATTTGCCCGTTCCATGTAACTGCTGCAACTTTTAAGGTGGAACGGGAAAATTCGAACAAGAAGCGAAGAGAAACTTTAAAAAGCGGACTAACTCACAACTAAAGAAGAAAACACGGGCTACCGTGCTGAACCAGGTGTGGAGGAAGTTTCCACCTTAACGACAGACTCTAAACTCAGTCCGTGTTTTTGGGTTTCCTTACCTTTACAAAGGACCGTGACGACCATGAAAACACCAGCGTTAGTCCCAAGCGGCGCCGACTTCACGCCGCGGCGGTGGTCTCTCTCCTCGCTCGACAAACTCATGTCTGAACTCGGGGAAAGTTGCTTCAAAAGACGACTGAGGGGTCTTTACCGGTTTAACCGTCTAACCTGGGCGCTTTTTTCTTCTCGGGACACCGTAAAGGAGCGGAATCCCTCTTCTCCTTCTCCTTCTCCTTCTCCACAGCGAAGCTAGCCTTGCTAGCTAATTGGCTAGTTTTGAATCAGTGCTGATCTGGGAGGCTGAGGCAGGCGCGCGCTCCATGCTGACTCCTGATCAAATCTCACAAAAGACGCCGGGGAGTGTTTCAGGGAGGGAGAGGAGTCTTCAGCCCGGGCTCTCGGCTCCCTCTTCTTCAACCCGAGTGTTCGGATTGGATGGGCGGTCTACGGCTCAGCGCTGCTGTTGCTCCTGCCTCGAAGGAGGAGCCACTACACCGGGAGCCCTATTCCCATGGCTTTGTCTAAGACTTAAAGGGGAAATCCACCAAATTCCCAAAATCCCGGAATAGTTCAGTCCTTGGGGTGTAAACAGGTTTTCCACCTTAACTGGTGCAGAAGTTCCATCTTAAATGATGCAGCAGTTACATTACTATCATTCTATTTATTTATTTATTTATTTATATCATTCTATACTATCATATTTGCCAGGTTCTGGTTATATTTACACCGTCCCACCTTAAATGTTACAGTTACATTACTATCAACTTTTAGTTGCTTATTTGCCAGGTCCTATTTATAATTGCACCGTCCCACCTTAAATGTTGCAGTTACATTACTGCCATTCAGCTGCAGTTTATCGTTCCAATGGACCCGTTCCACCTTAAATGGTTTTAGCTTAAAGGGGAAAGGAGGAATCCACCAAATTCCCCAAATCCCAGAATAGTTCAGTCCTTGAGACGTAAACAGGTTTTTGGAAGGGGTTTGATGTGAAGTGGCTCATTTATGGAGAAATGTACAGACCGTGATCTCTCTTTACAGTGCTGGTGATGGTAACCAGGGGTCATCATGTCTACAATGCAAATGTAGCTATTTTATTTCCTGTCTAAACCATCAATAAACCTATACAAGGTGTATATGATCTTATGGGTGATGATGATGATTATAATGATGGTGGTAAAATAGTCATAAACAAATATGGAGGGGGGAGATTTTTTTTTTTGGGGGGGGGGGGGACTACTTTTTCTTGGAGCACCCTTCATGTATCCATCCACCATGAATGGATTAATGCAGTTTAAGCCAAAACTAGCATAAAGCCATTTGCCAGACATCAGGCAGCATCAGTCCAACCATATCATGTGATGACCTTCTGTAAAGGGGGCTGTCTGGTGAGAAGTGGATGTCTGGTTCCTATCACCATCACTGGTTTTTCACCCCAAGCCCCTCAGAATAGCTAGTTATAGTAGAGTTCCTGAAAAAGCTTATTAAAATGATTCAGAGGAGACGATTAATGATCCGTTTTAGCTTTTTATTATTCTCGTATACACAAAAACTCAAAACAAGTGAACATTAATAATATGAAATTTACATCTCCACCATGTCGACAATAATGCCTCGAAACGTCAATCCATGTTTTACATTAGACAGTGTAGATAACAAGAACATGGCATATACAAATGCAGCAATGACGGGGGCACACAGAGGAGCAAGGTCTGCAAACTGAAGCTCAGCGCACTGATTAATTACAGGTATTAAAAATATACGGCCCTAAAAGACCCCTGATCACTGGACATACAGTATGTAATCATACTCTATGTGGTCCCATTAAAAACGGACAATACAGAATTCATATGTAAAGGTGACTCCCCCTAGTGGTCACAGAGGTTAAGTGTCTGTTACTGTACTCCCAAATGAGTCCTGAATCTAAAGCCTCGTTCAGACTGCCCACCCAAATCCGGTTGCAGGTACATCCAGATTTGTATCTAGACCGTCTGGACAGCAAGACAAAACACAATTTGCAAATCTGATCCACTTCTAAACCTCTTCTGAAGGAAGTCCGAAATGCAATTCCAATCAGATATCAAGGCATCATTTGCATCAGTCACAATACCGTCAAATCCACCGTGACAGAGTGAAGGGATTTTCCCATTTTTGGGAAATCCAGATTTCTGATTGCCCCGATAGCAAAAATCACATAAAATCTAATTTCTGAAAATCCAAACCGGTACTCTGGAATGCAATTCCAATCGGATGTTTATGAGAAGCTTCACAGTCTGGATGCTCTGCTCCTGAGATCGGATTCCAAAGCGTCTCTAGCTCCAATGTGAAAACAACAGTGCTGTCCGATCCAGAGTGACCAACGTGCTGGGATTTGCTACATGGGTACCGATGCTTTTGTTGTTACCACAGCATCCCCTGGAGACAGGGTTGGGATCTGGACACACAAATCCAATCCGATCACGGCCTAAGGCCTTGTTCGCAATACCAGACCAAATCTGATTTTTTTGGGAATGTATCCAGATTGAGGTTTTATTGCCTGGACAGAAGAAACACATGAAATCATGATTTTGCAAATCCAAACCGCATTTAAAGGTAGTTTGAAATGCAATTCCAATCTGATTCCTACAAATCCATCAATCCGTCTGTAGCTTAAATCCGATTTCACAGTGTCTTTTGCATCACTTGCAGTGTGAAAAACAAAGGCCAGGTCAAATCCAGGGTGTCGGAGATCCTGGGATTTGCTATGTAGTTACTGATGCCTATGCAGATGCTCTAGGGATCTGGACACACAAATCAGATTGATCAAACGCCGTCTCAAAAGATCTGATTTAGGAAACAAATCCGATTTGCTGCAGTCACAATTTAAAAACACCCAATCACCCAGTAGGCCGGGCGCAGGCTGAAAACAATGTAACTTATAAATATTATTAATAATATAATTATTATTTATTTACAATAATTAATCATTTTAAAGTGATTAGTAGGTTTAGATGCACAGCACAACCTGTGCAAACACTTATGGCTGTATGGACACCTGTGGTTTGTCGTCTCACACAAAGCTCAAAGCAAACACCCAAAATCGGCCAGTGCATTCAAACAAAGCAAACAGTCCTGAACTTTGTAGGAGCACTCATCTGATGAGCTAGAAATGATTGTCAGGCAGTTAGGAATATCGTTAAAGGAGTGTATTACTGGCAGACGGTCTGCTAGAACCACAAGCTGATTCGTGACTGTAGTGTATTCCACTTCTTTTTGAGCCTAGAAGTGTTTATTTTTATTTTTCTAAAATAATACTGGTTAAAAAACCTCGAGAGCTATTTCTCTAATCAGACAAACGATTAAAAAACCGTAGTGGCTACGTAACAAAAACATAAAGAGGGATCAACGATCACCAGAGCCGAACAGGAATCACACGAAGTTCACAAAAGTACTCTGGAAAAGTTCTACAAGACTTTGGAGCTCAACACCCCTCCCCCCTCTACGATTGAGTCTCACATCATCAATGCATGGGACAACACGCTTGGTCAGTCTGCCTTCAAAGTTGCAACATAAAGGTGGAGGAAGGAAAGGTGAGACAGGATGTAGTTAAGAAAAGAGAAAATCCTCATGGCCTTCATTTTACTTGTGGCTTATTAGCTAAGCCATCCAAGAGGAGGATGTACCTGCGGTTTACGTGTGTGGTTATTATGTACTGGCCTGGTTTCCAACACAACGCCTACCTGACCTTCAAGTCTCCCCTAAAACCGCTCCACCTGAGTTAACCTGGCTGATGATATTTAAGCAATAAGCCCCAACCTGTCCTTTAGAGATGTATGGTGACTCTTTGGTCCTTCTCTCTGGTGCCACAGGTTTGGGGTTGTAATGATGATGACAGGTGTGTGCATGTGTGTGTGCGGGTTTAGTGGGGGGCAGGCAGGGTGGGGAGGTAGAGTAGAGTGTTCTTAGGGGTCCTGGCGAATGAACCAGATCTCGTTTCGACGGTTCGGCACCCCGGGGTTTTCGTAGACGGCCACCATGTAGGTGTCACGGTGAACGTTTTCAGACGTGCCCAGCAGCTCCCACAGCAGGCTGATCTGGCGGGAGATGGTCTCCTCCGTGGTGGTGCCAAAGAAAACCCTGACAGAGGCAAAGACTTTGTCACTGTATGGTTCTCAGCAGAACTGATCATCAGAAAATTACGGTACGTTGAGTTCAAAACCTGCGGCAGCCTTATCAGAAGCATTGTCATAGGAAACATAACACAGAACTTCTAGAAAAAGAAGGTTCTAGATTATGATCTAGATTATGAGCAGTTATCCAAAGCTAGGGGCGTGGTCACACTAGTTTTTCCAGGACTCAGGACTGGTTGCGTGTTCGGTTTATTGGTCATATGAGACAGCTGTTTCTGATCCAGTCTCTGATGCACCACACTGCCACAGTGCGTATGGACTTCTTGTGTGTGAAAGCAGCCCAGCGATAATAAGCCCCTCCCCCAAAAGACCCCAGAACAGTGGTTTGAGTACTGGACTCAAGTATTCGGGACAAGTGTGAAAATTCCTTAAGAGAGAAACTCCCTTACCGTGTGATGACCCTGATTGCACCCCTGTCGACAATTGTGATGTCCGGGTCGGAAGGCTGGGGTGGGTTGGCCTGGAACTCTGAAGGCAGGTAGTATGCTGTCAGGACGTCTTTGGCAAAGCTGGTGCCGTCCTCCAGCATTGTTATTTCGTTGACGACAGGCACGGTCATGCCCAAGTAACGGCCTGCGAGTAAAAGGGATCAAGAATCACTGCAACGCTGGTTCACAATTACATCCCACAGCTTTGGTAACCGATAACATTACAGTGGGACTTCTGATGGAGACCTAGCCAACAAGTGAGGAACTGGTGACAACTTACTAAGAAACCACAGTAACAATTTATTATGATATATTTTCCAATTTGCATTTTTTACATTTAATAATTATTATTAAAGTTAAACATATTTGGCATATAATTCACTTTTAAATATTTTAAAAAGTTATTAATATTCCAAAATAATAAAATCAAGGTAAAATCTGGCATTTTATAATGGACTACCTTTCAAAGGATTCACAATTAAACTGTGTCATTGTGAGGTCTGAGATTCTGTACTCTAGATAAAGGGAATTGCTGTTTGAAATTGTAAAACTGATTGCATTCGTACCAGCTGAGCTCTCCTTGCAGATGAAGCGCATGAGTTTCATGAAGCCCATAGAGATGCTCTGTTCATACAGGTTCTCTCCATTAGTGATACAGGCCCATTTACCTGCTGGGTACACTCTCTCCTCGTACATTATCTCACCCAGCTATGCGGACACACACACACACACACACACACACCACACACACACACACACACACACACACACACACACACACACACACACACACACACACACACACACACACACACACACACACACACACACACACACACACACCACACAAAGAAAGAAATAAGGCATTAACACAAACCAAAGAAGAAACGAAACAATAATCATCCATACAGACTTTCAATCCTGTGAAAAAGTGTTAGAGCCCCTATGTTTTTTTCAGAACAGGGACTTTGAATTACACAAGTCTCTCTTTTTCTATTGTGTGAGAGAAGCTTTAATGTATTGAGTTCAGCGTGTCCATGCAGTTAATATCAGGCCACATTCTAAAAGGGCAGGTGACAGATCTGCCTTTATACAGATAAACGGCAGTCCACTAGAGCAGCCGACTGACTGTTTCAGTGCTCCCCTCACAGCTGGCTGAAGGGAGACGCACGGCCCAAAGAGGGAGCAGTACCTTTTCATGTCTTGAGATGGCGGTAAAAGGAACTCGTTCTTGTACCGTCTCCTGGTTTCTCCTTGTCATCTCTGCAATTGGTCCCGTCATTTCTAGGAGAATAAAACACGGCATGAAGTTTTTAGACACTTTTCTGAAAGGTGTTTACTTATTGGTGGGTATTCGGGCAGAGCACAGAGCAAAATGCAACTCCTCTCCATCTGAATAAAACCTCAAATCTCCATTTTAACAGGATTTAATAATGCCAGCTGTTTAATTGTGTGTCAGAATGACTTCGTCAAACGTTGCAACTGTCTAGCACAGATCTCCAGATCAACAATAGGAGAAAGGAAAGAGTAACGTGACTGGCTGGTCCTTATACAACACCCAAAATTGGATAATAGAATCCAATGGCTCCTTATATTTTCTCTCTCTCTCTCTTCCAATTCCCAATCACTTCCATGGCCACAGGTGTATGAAACCAAGCACCTAGACATGCAGACTGCTTCTACAGACACTAGTGAGAGAATGGGTCGCTCTCAGGAGCTCAGTGAATTCCAGCGTGGTATCGTGATAGGATGCCACCTGTACAACAAGTCCAGTCATGAAATTGCCTCACAAATATTCCACAGTCCACTCTCAGTGGGATTATAACAAAGTGGAAGCGAACTGGAAATGCCTGCAACTCAGCTACGAAGCGGTAGACCTTGTACAATGACAGAGCGGGGTCAGTGGATGCTGCAGTGCCTAGTGCACAGAGGTCACAGAGGCTTCTCTGTGTGCCAGTCTGATGAATGAGTCTGGGTTTGGTGGTTGCCAGGAGAACGATACTTGTCTGAGTGCATTGTGCCTAGTGTAAAGTTTGGTGGAGGGTGGATTACGGTGTGGGATTGTTGTTCAGGAGTTGAGCTCGGCCTCTCAGCTTGGTCCCCTTCATGCTCCCGACTTTGTGGGAACAGTTTGGGGACGGCCCCTTCCTGTTCCAACATGGCTGCACACCAGGGCACAAAGCAAGGTCCATAAAGACATGGACGAGCGAGTCTGGTGTGGAAGAACTGGACTGGCCTGGAAAGAGCCCTGAACTCAAACCCTAAAGAGAACACCTTTGGAATGAATTAGAGCGGAGACTGCGAGCCCGGCCTTCCCGTCTAACATCAGTGTCTGATTTCACAAATGTGCTTCTGGAGGAATGGTCAGAAATTCCCATAAACACATTCCTAAACCTTGCGGAAGGCCTTCCCAGAAGAGTTGAAGCCTTTATGGCTGCAAAAGGACATCATATTAAACCCAATGGATTAAGAATGGGACATCACTCAAATTCATATGCGTGTGAAGGCAGACGAGCCTCACGGTCCATTGTATCAGCTCCATTTACCACATAGGTCGACCTTGTAGTTCTACAGGTACAGACTGTAGTCCATCTGTTTCTCTGTATACTGTATTATCCTGTTCTCCAATGGTCAGGACCCCCACAGGACCACCACAGAGGAGGTATTATGTGGGTGGTGGATCAGACAAGCTGATCTAAAGGCTAACCAACTCACCAAACAACAATAAAACCTGAACTCGGAAGTTGTACCTCTAGGAACGGACACCTGGTGTGTCCTTCCCACTGCCTGCCAATGAGCGTACAGCCGTTCCTGCTCCTCGTCATCCATTGGCTCAGAGCTGTCGGTGACGTCATCATCCAACTGCTCATCGTCCAGTTCAGCGAGGTCTTCAATAGAGATGAGAGCCATTGTGCTGAATGTCAGTGTGACCTGAAACGCAAGGAGGCACATGGAGCTTTAGGTGAACAGAAGAGGCGGGAGCCTTCAGGTTAATTAATATTAGAACCAGGAACTCGAGAACCCAGACTCCACACACGGAACCTTCGTTAAACAAGCAGCGTCATCGTAATCATCGTATCTACTGAGGAATAATCAGCATTAACCTAATACATTCATTAAAAAGTCCAAACCACGGTTCATGTAACAGGAGAACAGGGTTACTAATAACGGAGCCCAGTCAATTTAACTGCTCTACTCTTAAAGGGCCGGCAGCCCTCAGGAGATCTGAACCTGGGGTTTAAGAAACAATGACTTTAATCCCTCTCGGTCTTATCCGCCCCCAGACTACTACGATCTGGGACCGGCAAAGGTCAGGATTAACTGACGTGTCTTTCTCCTGCTCTGTCCTCAGCAGACATACACACCCTTAATGTGGTCCTGGTAGGAGTTAATATACAGGAAGTAGGTTTCATTTCACATCACCTACCGATAATACTACCTACCTACGGAGGGGACATGTTCTCTCTGCACCACGGACACCTATATTTATCATCCAGTGCTGTGTATGCTGGCTCTCCGGCTCTCTAAAGGAGAAGTCCACTGAAGTTTCTAAAATTCTACTGAATTAAAAGTGGTTTGGTGTGAAATGCTCCTGATCGTGTCTAGTTAGAATCATTCACAGTGGCAGTGATAGGAACCAGACGTCTAAATAGTTCAGTGCCTTTAAAAGTTCCCCTTACACAAGGTAATTACATTAAATGGTTATGAGTGCTGAGTTTGTACGTCTGTCAGTCCGCCCTGCGATGGACTGGCGGGCTATCTGGGGTGTTTCCTGTGTATCTGGGATAGGCTCCAGCACCTCCCATGACCCAGAAGGTTTAAGCGGTTCAGAAGACGAGTGAGTGGGTGAGCGAAGGTTACTAATGTTTCTAATAGGAATTGTTTTATGACAGTTTTGTGCGTTCGCCCAACACACATCCCTCTGACTGTTCCCTCACAGGAAACACTTCGCTATGAGCCGAGTTGTACAGGAAACGGTTCTGAACACTGTGATTGATGTCTAAGACACCATTTGTTTTTACATTATGGGATAAGGTTGGTCTAAAACAGATTTAAATCTTGCTCTTTTCTTGTTATTTTAATTAACTCATGATGGAGGGACACATCCAAGGGTGGTCCAATTTAAAAACATCCCCCAACGATTTTATTTTCTGATCTGCCATTGTTTTAACAGCATTCATATAAAACCTCTACCCCCTGAATGAATCTGTTTACATCTCAATAGGGCTAAACGGTTTGGAAGAACATCTAATTGGGTGCTCCTCCAACCAATGTGGGACACTTCTAGCACTTCTAGAATAATTACAGCGACTTCGACTGAAACAGCGAGTATTTTCCAGGAACCGAAGTCCAGGCCTGTTAGTCCAGAGCATCCCTTTTCTCAGTTAGCCGTGGTTGTGATGTCACAAGACGAACATCTTAATTCTGCCAGTGCACAAGTCACTTTATCATCCTTAGTGTCTTAATGTCTTATTGATGTCCATCTCAGGGCCCTTATTTTATCACATATCTTCCGCTTATCTATTTTATGTTTATTACGTTCATTATACTCTGGTTTTAGCTGTAATCTGTTGATCGTTAAATGTTTATGTGCTGCTCCTTGGGTCGGAGACTAACACAGTTTCAATCCTCTGTATGTCTTGTACATCCTGAGGTACTGACAATAAAGCTACTTGACTTGACTTAATATAGTTGTTTGGTTGCCTCTGATTGGAGGCAGTTTACAACTCTGACATTACATTAACATTCCCCATTTAAGACATGGTTTGGATCAAATAGCCTATAGTAAATCTAAGGCTAAAGTTTCAGCCCTATATCTTAATTACTGAGTTATTCAAAAATTTTGGAAAACCGGTGGAATTTTCCTTTATGCCTTGAAACTCATAAAATGCGATGGAAAAGGGATTCTGTGTATCCTGTGTAACTCCAAAGACTGAACTATTAATGCATTTTAAAATATTGGTGTGTTTCCCTTAAAGGGACGTGTCATGGTGCAGTTTCCTGGATTGTAATGTAATCATAACATTTCCTCTATACCACACAGCCTCTGCCTGTCAGACCCTGCAGATGACGTGATGTAAGCCCACCGCCCTCACATAAAGCATTTTCATTACCTATACAGCCATCACGGTAAATGAGCGAGGCAGGCTGCATTCACACACTGCACGACTTCGTGCTCCACTCACAATGAAATCCGATTAACCGTCAGGCAGCAGCCTTTTCCACCCAGCGCACTCTATTCTCCAGAAGTAGGTCAACCCGCAGCTCGGCGGACACGCAGCAAGAAACACTCCAGACTCACCAGCGGAACCGTTCTTCACATAAAACCCCTGAAATCAGCTCCACACATCGCCCTGAAAGCCCAAAATCTGTATTCTGTGGAACTGTAATGTTCTAATTCGGCATTAGCCAACTAGCTTGAGTCCTGTCACTGTAAACAAACGCTAAACCAAACACTACATACTTCCACACTGCCTACAACCAGCGGGTATAGCAGTATACTGTAAGCCACATTAACAAAATGTACTATTTAATGTATATAATTTCAGCTGTTCGTTATTTATTGTCCCTCAAGTCAACACACACACACCACGGTACTCACCCTGTTCGCAGGAGCCCAGTAGTGAAATGGTAGCTGCCGCTGCGATGTCCCGCGCATGCGCATTGGCGGTTAGCTTGTCACGTGATCCAGCGCGTGTCCCGCGCTGCTCTCGTCTGGTTTGTTTACGTTTGGGCTGTGTCCTATTTTGGCGTACAAACTTCCACAGAGAATTAAAATATGGACCTTTTTGTGTAATCTACACAAATACGTGTAAGGTGCAGAAGATTAGAATCTGCTTCATGATTTTTACTTTGTCTCTTCTTTTTATTTGATCTTTTAAAAAATGTTGATTGATGTGTATTTAAGTAATTTTTGTATTTAAGTATTTCATTGCTATATTTATTTCTTTTTCAGTTTACGTATCTATTTTCTCTATGTTATGTATGCAAAAAGCGAAATAAATAAACAAACAAATAAAATAAACAAAAACACTAAAGATAAAAAAAAAAAACTGTTTTGTTCTGACTTTGTTTGGTGAATAAATGATTTCTTTCACAAGCTTTAAGATTAATTCCAGTGATTTCTTTTCAACATGTCAGCGCAACAAAGTGGCTGAAATATAAACAACGTTGTCCAGTTTGGTTTAAAGTGAGATAAACTTACTTCCACATGATGGGAATGTATACAATGCAAATATGGACTTTTATTTACACTAACATTTAACTTATTTACTATACAGAACCACCTCTACATATCTTCTAAGTTTATATAGGCTGAGTAATGCTCAGATAAATCTGAAAAAGAAGTATATTTTGTTCTAAAACTAAATAGTCTCCAAACCAACCATTGCTGGGACCCTTCCATTTTTGTTTTGCAAACAGACAATAAGTGGCCAATGTAGCCTATTACTTTTGTATTGCAAACATACTGCATTTATCTGACTGTCTCATTAAAGGCACAGTATACAATACTGGTCCAATAATCTTCTCACGGTGCACCAGTGGGTCCATTCTGTACAAGCTGGAGAAAAATCTGGTGTTGGTACACAGACCTGGGTCTATAACAAAGTAAACTCACAATACTCTTCCAGACGATCAGTAACAGGGGACACTCGTGCCTGTGCATTGGATAATGGGAAGGGGGGGCACTACATGCTGAACTCCACACATTGTAAAGAAGGAGAGATGGGAATGTATACAATTCAAATATGGACTATAAATATCTGATAGACAAAATTCTGTGATTAACAAACATTAATATGCACAACATGTAAAAACATAAACATCAGAATTTATTTGAATTGATATCAACCAAAAAAAATCTCCACAATAAGCTTTCAAGTATGGTATAGCATTACAACAGGCTAGATAAACACAGTTATGTTCAGTTTACAGTAATTGCATACTGTGAATTTAAACTCCAGGCTAAATATATTTTCCCTTATCACAGGAATATTAACATTTACAATGATTAACGTATGCCAGACTGCCTGGTGTAGCCAGGCAAAAGACTCGCCACTGGTGAGTCTTTACTTACAAAGCATATACAGTATATTTTAAGTACTGAGCCGCAGGCTGGCAAGAGAAGGCACCATAACATTCTGGCACTGCATTGTGTAAAACCTGACACATGAAAAACAAGGGTACAAAGGGCAATCCAGCCAAATGACACCTGAACTGATCGCTTAATAAACACCCATATCAAGTCTCAAACACACGTCCCTTCAGGGCATTCAACGTCCTCTAAAACTCAGCTACCTGTATTCAAAGGAGTGCATTACAACCCAGCTGTAACGCTGTGAAGCAAGGACATGCAGCTGTGGCTTTGGGTAACTCTGCTTGGGATGTGGTCACCACTGGGGTTTTAAACTACAGGGCCAAGTTTCACACTGAATGAATGAACGAATGAATTAATGAATGTAGATATTATATACAGCAGCTGCTGACATTCTTCAAAATAGCATCAATTTTAATTTTCAGAGCCTGAAATCAGGTCAACAGCCACGTATTTGAACAGTGACGCCATTTGTGTAACTTTGCCACTCTACATCACAACAGTGGATTTGAACTGATGCAATCAAGATGTTCACAGTCGAGTCACATTATTATGACACCTTTCTACTTTTGACAGGCCGTAGTTCATGAAGGAAGTCACGTTACACAGCATTATCTGAGCCCACTCATCCATGTGGAAGGCACACTCGGCCAATTTGCGTATGAATCCATCCTTGCAGATTACAAACACCCATACATGCTGATTGTCCTCCCCGGGGCGGATGGGATCTTCCAAACCCACGATTAGAAATGTCCCACATTGGTTGGAGGAGCATGTCACCCAAGTCCTACCCCGGCCCCCTAATTCCACTGACTTGTACCCAATTGACAATCTGTGGGACCACCTCAGTCATCATGTTCGCTCTATGGACGCCCCCTCACTCTCCCTCCAGCAGCTGTGGGATGCACTGCAGTTAGCATGACTCCAGATACCTGTGACAACCTACCAGAACCTTACTGAGTCACTCCCAGCCCATCTATTTTGTGTCAGGTGGTTCCTAGGTCATAATAATGTGACTCAACTGTGTAATTTTCAGTGTGCTGAATATGTTCAGCTTTAATTTAATAAAATAAAGATAAATATGATTATCAGAGCTGTTATTACTGTATCCACTGTTTAGAGCTAGCTGCTGCTAACGCTGTTCAGCTCACCTGAACTACAGTTAGCCTAGCTGTTAGCTCCCCTCGGCTATTTTACTCTAAAACTGATCCTCTAAAGCGAGTTCATCTTTTATTAATCTTTAGACCTGTATATTTGAACTTTCTGAGACTCATTCTGATGAAAACACACCCCACTACAATCACTACACCCACATTTACCTCAGAGCTGTTATTACTGTCTCCACTGTTTAGAGCTAGCTGCTGCTAACGCTGCTCAGTTCACCTGAGATACGGTTAGCCTAGCTGTTAGCTCCCCTCGGTTATTTCACTCTAAAACTGATCTTCTAAAGCGAGTTCATCTTTTATTAATCTTCAGACTTGTATATTTAACTTTCTGAGGCTCATTCTGATGAACACACACCCCACTACAGTCACTACACCCACATTTATACTCGGAGTGGGCTGTGTTTAGCTTCCTAGTGTTACCCGCCGCCATTTTCTCTGGCTGAAGCAGGCTGAGAGCTGGTGAGGCCGCAGTGCATGATGGGATGCAGTACACCATGAAGATAGCTCCCCCTGTATACTAGAACCTCTGACTGGAGTAGAACCTGACTGTCTGTTGCTTTCTACATTCATGTGCTTTCATTATTATTGTTGATGAAGGTCTGTTTAAAATACCACGTCATCTGATTTCATATCACAAACTACAAAACGATTTAAAAACAACAACAGAAAAGAAGGACGTTTAACAAGCATCATTATCCAAACATAAATATACTTGAAATGGTGCAGAAGGTCAAAGTTAGAAGGTGCCAATCAAATTAAAGGACTGAGGATTCGTGTCTGTGTATATGCTGTGGCGCATGCTTTCTATTGGCCTTTGCCGCTGTACAGCTCCACTGTGCTGGTGCTCAGAGGTCGACTATCTCTCAGCCTCCTGCCTGTTCCTGCGCTCTGTGAACAGTGAGACGTTTAAGGTTAAAGTGGAAACGGCAAAACATTAACACTGCGAGATTATTTCTTCACTGCTGGTTCAAATTAAACCATCTCACCTGAAAAGAGTCGTTGTCTCCACTCCTGTTTAAGTAAGTCAGTGAAGCAGCCCTCTTTAAGCTAGATGAGACAAATCAACATGTCAGAAATCAGTAAAGTGTTTAAGAAGCTCAGATACTAAAATCAACCAAGAGGAAAAAAGCAGCCCTCGAGAAAAGAAGATATCATATAATAACATCACAGTGTCTGTTTAAAGGTCCTGGTCTAGGTGACTATGCTGTGCTACACCAATAAGAGTCCTTGGGCAAGACTCCTAACACTACACTGGCCTCCCTGTAGTATGATTACCCTTGTAAGTCGCTCTGGATAAGAGCGTCAGCTAAATGCCATAAATGTAAATGTAATGGAGCAATGTGTGATCTTAATCACAGTGTCTGTTTAAAGGAGCAATGTGTAATCTTAATCACAGTGTCTGTTTAAAGGAGCAGTGTGTAATCTTATCTATAATATGTACATATTCAAGCTGCCACTTTAACGTGAAACAGGAAGCGTGAAAAGTCGCTGTCTACAGTGCGTGGTGTGTCTGTTGTGGGCTAAACATAGCATTGGCAGCCTCTACTGATGACCCATATCTATGTAGATACTGTATGTAGGCTCATTCTAAGCTAACGAAAACTGGACGATTTTTGGTTACATGTGATTATGCTCTAATGAAAACATATATTTGGATATTATTATTAAATTTCTGATAATAGTATTCTAAAATTTACACACTGCTCCTTTAAATGCTTACATACAGACTTACAGTGTAACGTTCTGTGCGTGTCTGTATGTGTGTGTCTCTTACTAGGGGTTATACGTCTCAGGCGGTATGGTTGACTGCAGCTTCTTCACCAGCATCTCACTGCTTTTACGAATCGCTTCCCGCAGTTTTCCAAAAGAGCCACTCCTTCTCAAAGTGCCATCCTGCACACACACACACACACACACATGCACACGTTCATTATATACAGCTCATAACACACCATACATCACAACCACACACAAACTGCAGATCTACCACAGATTTGGATCCACTGCATTGAACCCAGATCTCAGTCTTGTGACTAATCAATGCCTTGTTGAGGATGTTGTGGATCTTAAGCGAGGTCAGGGGCTGTGTAGCTTCAGCATGCTCGCAAGTAGTAGATTAAGTTGTGGCTGTTCATTTTCAGCCCTGCAGGGGGCGGTACGTGCCTGACTGTCTGTTCGGGCCCACTTGGAGGCTGTGTGCCTCAGCGCCCTGTGTTGCTATAAGAATAAGAAGACTATATAACAAATCATATTCACAGTAAATCACCACTCGGGATAAAGAGGTGCTTTGTGAATAGAGATCAGTGTTTTTCCGAACACCGCAGGGAATGGCTAATCGGACACGACGTTGGAGCAGATGTACTACGAGCCCTGCTGTATTATTGTTCCCACAGACAGATACTAGGAACTAGGTCACCACATGGGAGAGAGCCTTCGATAAAACAACACTCCACAGTGCACAGTCCTTACACTCCAACATGGAAAGAAGGAGAAACAGAGGAGAGGGAGTGATAGTACAGTGGGGGGTGAAGAGAGAGTGGGAGAGAGAGAGAGAGAAAGTGTCTTCTGTAAATATGAGCTTTGCCCTGCCTTCCCATTAAAGTCTGTGTAAAGCTGTAATAAACATCTCTGCGTTTGCGCACCACAGCAGAGTGTGTTACTGAGCAAGCAGCCAAATGATTAAAGGTGCAATATGTAATATTTTTAGTGTTTCAAACATTCCACAACAAACTAAAGTTATCAACCCCATGTGAAATAATTGTGTTTCTGATGGAATGCCAATGGCTATGAAAGTGGCTATGCTTGGCAAATCAGATATTTTGATCACACCACGGCTTCTTGGTGGGATCTGCCCCAGGGAAGGGGTGTATGAGTGTACCTGATCTACAAGGACGGATTCTTAACCATATCCGTGCCTTCCACGTGGATGAGTGGACCTCCACAAACACAAATGACAGCTGTGATTGACTTGGGCCTGGACAAGTTTCTTGGATGTAGGCGAAATCAATGTTTGGACACTCCTGCAGCTTTGAAGATTTGCTCAGTTGGGCCAGATTCGGTAGATGCATTTCCTGGCTGTTCAAGGTGGTCCCACAAACTGTCAAGGGGATTCAAATCTGGGGGTTTTGTGGGTTAGTCCAGATGTGAGAATGCTCCTAAATGTTCATCAAGCCAATCAGTCATTTGCAGCCCTGTGATCGCGAGAACTTGCAATACCGGAATAGGACTGTTGAGTTTCTCGGCAAGATGATGAGCTAAAGGCAAAGCCTGGTTGTCCAGCAGCTCAGTACAGGCACTGTGGTTCAAGTTTACTCTTACGTCAACCAAGGAACCCATTTCCACAACCCCAGAACATCACAGAGGGGACTCAATGATGCACTGTAGTATGATATAATAATATGAATATCGTCGCTGTCGAATGAAAAACATGTATCTCCATATTTGTCCATTTTGACTTTTATGCATCATTTGAAAACAGCCCCTGCCATTTACACACTGTAAGATTTGCATGATGAACAGACCAACTGAAATGGCCCAGGGGTGCTCGGAAGGACGTCTGGTTCCATTGACTTACATTAAAATCGAATTAGGTTTTTGGCCTCTCCTGTAAAGTTGCCATTTTGGAGATACTTGTGACACTATAATGTTAAATTTAAGAGCTGCTATTCCAGATATGCAAACTGTCACTAACTGCAAAATAACATTCGCATTTAGAGCCGAACAACAAACAGGGTTTCAGCTGAGACCAGGGGAAGGAATGCAGGGGGTTTAGCGTAAGGAGTTTCTAGGGAATAACAGGGGCATTTCGGAGCCAATCCCTAAACATGCTGAGTCTCCAGTTGGCATCGTTAGCAGAGATTTGGACTTTCTTTTGGCTGAACAGTTGGCTTTTCTTCTCCGGTCACGTGCATGTCTTCTTAAAAAGCAGCCCCTTTCCTGAGCACAAAGGCAGCGTCCCTGCCTCGGTTTCACCCATTAACGTGATTTAGGCAAAGCACATTTTGTAAAGCTATTGAGCCTTTGTTGCACCACAC
>JAMWET010002029.1:557500-565000 GCA_024036415.1 Prochilodus magdalenae | reverse complement strand
GAAATACGGAACACATTTACGGACATTTACGGAAATACGGAACACATTTACTGAAATATGGAACAAATCGCGTCCCGTATTGGTTTAATACCGGACGCAACATTTAATTGCCAATTAATGGATGATTCCGTATTGTACGGGACGGGTGGCAACCCTAGAGCCTGGACCCAGATTTTCTGTCAAGCTACTTTATGACCATGCTTGTTGTGAAAGGCACTATTTAAATAAAGCTTGACTTGAACATGGCTTTCACAAGAACACAGTTATAACAGGAAGACACAGAAAGGAGACGGAGGGGAGAATTTCAATCACTCATTGATTTATTGAAACCATGTCTGAAGAAATCAACAGTATTGATTGAATAAATCAGTGTGAGAATAAAGAAAGACAAACAGACAACATACAGATGAGTCCTCCTAAGACCAGAACAGGACTGAATTAAAAAAGTGAAAACAGTAAAAAGTATAAAAGGACAGAAAGCACTTACATTCATGCACACAAACCATGTCAGGGTCAGGCCGTATACTGATCTGGCCCAACTACGAAATTCGTGGATGCAGTAGTGTCTGAACATGGATGCGGCCTACATCCAGAACCGTGTCCAGTCCATGCCAAGTCCAGACACACTATCAGGGACAGTTCAGTCTCAGGCTGATTGGGTCATTTTTGGTCTGGTGATCTTTATTGATGTTATGATTCCCAACATTATAATCTATGAAGGTACTTTCATTTCGTCCAGAGCTAAGAGATTATGTCTGAATGTTTGAAAAAAGTCTCAAGAGCTTGCCATAATTAACAATAGAAGCATCTGAATGATATGCAATAGCAGCAGACCTTGATTGAGCCGGCTTTGGTCAGATTTCTGGACTAACTGTGATCTCCCTGAACGTCTAAGTCATCGCTGCTGAAGTAGGTAACTTAGTCTATGTAAAGCAAAGCTTCACTCCTCTGTGATGTCACGCCTGGGGGCCTGTCTGCATCCGCCGCCCCTTCGGACTCCAGCTCCCAGCGTGCACAGCCTGGTGACGTCACACCCACATGCACACGTCCCACCATTCCCCCTCGGCCTAACTCTCCAGTCTGCTGATTGCAGTGAGGTGCAGAATGTGTTTTCTGTTCTTTGTTGTTGTGCAAAGCTTCCGATCTGTTTATTAAACTCTCCTGGTTCTTGGGCCCTGCAAGCGTCGCCCCCAGTTCTTTGCCCTGGACACCTGATCATGGAATCTTCCTTTTAGAATTAGATGAGGCCAGTCGTTCGACGAATAAAGAGTTTTGGGCCATCTTTGATTTTACACACCGCGGAAATTGTCTTCCCCATTTAACCCATCGGTGAAGTACAACACACACATGCAGTGAGCACACATGCTCGGAGCAGTGGGCACCCCTACCCACAGCACCCGGGGAGGTTTTGGGGGTTGGGGGCCTTTCTCAAGGTTGCTTCAGTCGCTACTGTCAGTTCAGGGAATCGAACAGGCAACTCTCAACAAGGCTGGTTTCCTAACCTCCAACCCACGACTGCCCCATCAGCCCACAACTGCCCCATCAGCCCCATAATGCCACATTTATAGGATCTCAATTCCAGGATTAGGCTTGATCACTGTGAGGGATACTGACCCATTACGTGTATGTTCAGGACACTATCTGTGTTTATTGGTTGGTATAGCTCAGTGGGTAACACCACTACTCAGGGTGCCACCTCTACGTGTGGGAGACTGGGGTTCGAATCCCAGTCTGGGTGACTATGCTGAGCTACACCAATAAAAGTCCTTGGGCAAGACTCCTAACACTACACTGGCCTACCTGTAATCATCAACCTTGTAAGTCACTCTGGATAAGAGCGTCAGCTAAATGCCGTAAATGTATTCAAGATATCCAGCTAACTCAGTAATATTATAGGAGATGATTTAGCATATTGTGGGTCTCCAGAGACACGGAACAGTCCATTGAGATCAGCTCGTGCTTCTATCAGTCAGGCCTCGGGCTGTTTTTTAAATGATGTGTACAAGAGGTTGTAAAGGGGAAAAGAGGAAGCGTGGGAGACTGGAAGGTAGTGCCATGACAACAGAGGGTCACACAGTGCATTTAGTAATCTGTCAAATCACAAACAAACAAAGTGTAGACATACGCGTGTTCGGTAATCCTGGGCAGTGTGTGAGAATTAGAAACTGGGAAATCATTATTTGTGGAAGGCTATAAAACATAAGCCCAGAATCAACATTCTACCGGAATTAAAAAGTCTCTCATTGTGAACCTTGAAGAGTTATAGTCCTGTACAGTTATAGTCAAAAGACTGGCTGCACCCAGGAGGAATCAACCAACAGGAATGAAACTTGGTGTTTCGGTTTGACATAGTGAGACCTGATTCCAGTGGCAAGGATGGGTCTTATTGCTGTACCTGACTGACCCAACAGCCACCATTACAGACACACACAGGACTTCATGCACACAGACTGTTACAACGACTGTCCTTAACACCACGTCACCGTCACCAAAGACTGCAGTGGTGTCGTAACAGACCGTCATGGAGTGACTCTGAATGGCGTTGGGTCATCTTCAGTGACGAGTCCCGCTTTAGTCTTGGTGGAGACGACCAACGAGTCCATGTGTGGAGGCACCGTGGTCAGCACCAAGATGAACGGTTTGTCGTCACACGTCCAGAAGACCTGGTGTCACTCCACCTCCACCCCTACTGCGCCATCTGCAGGAACTGTGCGAGGATATTCAAGCTGCATGGGATGGATTATCACAGGACACCATTAGGAACCTCTACAGCTCCATACCGAGACGTCTGGCGTGTTGGGTTAGCAAACATGGCCGCCCGTCGCCATACTGAGAGACAGACTTCTGTATGTGTAGCTCAATGAATATTGATCATATCAGTCTAAATTTATCATCAGTTATTGATCCTGGTCACCTTTATCTTCCTTCCCAACAGCACCGCACTCCCACACCTCCTTCTGGGTGCAGCTGTTCTTTTAATGATGAGTGTAATACCTGTGATAATCTTGGGTATTGAAAATGAATACTCACCATCTACTATTCCAAACTCCTTCTCGTGGGCTCGCGTGAGGATCTCTTTGTACAAGATCTCAGCCTCCTTGTACTTGCCCTGCTTCAGATAGCAGGATGCCTACAGTAATAGAACAGGAGAACCGTAACGGTGATTCATAAGGATCAGGTGCTGGATTAAGTACACAAACCATGTGTCTGAGTTAAAGTAGATCCCCAAGGTGAAATTCTCCTCCAGTGTCAGTAGAAGTTCCTCCCTTTAGACCTCCACTGGAGTAACAGTACTAAAGTATGTACCTTCAGATGTACTTAAGTATGGAGAGTACCAGTACTAAAGTATGTACCTTCAGATGTACTTAAGTATGGAGAGTACCAGGAGCATGATTTATTACGGCTCTAATGTCCTATTATCATTTCTGGAACAGGACTCTTCATCAGCTCAGTGTAGGTGAAGAGACTCTAGCGTCTCGCAGTCCACCAGTCTTTAATAGAAGCTCATCCATTAGTCACTGATGTCTACTCAAATCATTTTAAGCACAGATCACTGAAGGTTCCATTAGCTAGAACCAAGTTCTGTCCAACAGGTCAAAAAAAGCTCACAACAATGTGACCACTGTACCCTGAATGGTGGGCTCGGCAACACACTACTTACAGCACACTAACACATTACACTTACTGAGTTACTGTACACCGACACACTACTTACAGCACACTAACACAGTACACTTACTGAGTTACTGTACACCAACACACTACTTACAGTACACTAACACATTACACTTACTGAGTTTACTGTAGCACCAACACACTACTTACAGAGTTACTTGTACACTAACACATTACACTTACTGAGTTACTGTACACCGACACACTACTTACAGCACACTAACACATTACACTTACTGAGTTACTGTACACCAACACGCTACTTACAGCACACTAACACATTACACTTACTGAGATTTACCCACCACACCTTACACACACTAACACATTACAGTACACTAACACACCAACACTACTTACTGAGTTAACGCATGTACACTTACTGAGTTACGTACACGCACCACTACTTACAGCACACTAACACATTACACTTACTGAGTTACTGTACACCAACACGCTACTTACAGTACACTAACGCATTACACTTACTGAGTTACTGTACACCAACACGCTACTTACAGTACACTAACACATTACACCTACTGAGTTACTGTACACCAACACGCTACTTACAGCACACTAACACATTACACTTACTGAGTTACTGTACACCGACACGCTACTTACAGTACACTAACACATTACACTTACTAAGTTACTGTACATCGACACACTTACTGAGCTACTACAGTACCACTAACAGCACACTACACTTACCACTGAGTTACTGTACACCACCACAACACTACTTACAGCACACATTACACACTGAGGCCTACTTACACTTACTGACAGTACACTGTACACCACTGGTTGGTGGAAGATGTTCTGATATTATTTTCCCAAACTCTGGATTAGGAATATTCAGACACCATTCCAAACTTTTCCTAGAGCAGTATAAATTAATATCAAATTAGTAGACACTTATGTACTGTAAAACTATTTGGGCCCTAGCACTGACCCTTGTGGAACCCCAGAAGTAGTCTCCAGTTTCCAGCCAAAAAGGCTATTATCTACCATACCAATTTTTGTGAAGACCCTCACGGTAGATTCCTGTCAATCGCAGTAACTAAGCTATCTCTTCTACCACTTGCATCACTGCCATAGAGGTGTCGACGTGCACTCACCAGGTTGTTCTTTGTTTTAGCGACGAGTGCATCATCTAGGCCCAGGCTCTGCTCGTAGATCTCCAGGGCTCTGCAGTAGTAGTACTCCACTTCCTCATACTTGCCCTGGCTCTGGCACAACAGTGCCAGGTTATTGAGTTGCTTGGCCACATCAGGGTGATCCCTACCCAGCACCTGAGAAGGACCAGATAAGACAATAAGACAATAAGACAAAACTGTTTTATGTCGATCTATCTATCTGTCTATCCATCCGTCCATCTATCTATCTATCTATCTATCTATCTATCTATCTATCTATCTATCTATCTATCTATCTATCTATCTATCTATCGATCTATCTATCTATCTATGTGTATGGTGATCTGCATCATAGATGTAACCTAGTCTGAACACGGTGCCTTATGAGACATCTTACCTGTCCCATGTGTTTGTGGGGGAGCCTACCTTTTCCCTCAGTTCCAGAGCTCTCTTGCACAGCGGTTCAGCCTCAATGAATTTCCCTCGCTTGCCAAATAGCACCGCCAGATTGTTGAGTGTGGCAGCCACCTGTAATAGATCCAGGACACACACAGAGCTCAAACAGACTGGCAGACGTTTGTCTTGTGTGTGTTAGCTTGAGGGCTGCCACTCACCGAGGGGTGGTCCTCGCCCAGAGTCTTCTCTCTGATAGCCACAACATCATACAGGAGGCGAATCGCTTCTTTGTAGTTATTCTGGTCCCTGTTGTTAAAAGAGTTCTTTCAGAAGACATGTGCAACTCTCAACTGTCAAGACATGGGCAATTCTCAACTACCAAAATATGGGCAACTGTCAACTGTCAAAACATGGGGAAATGTCAGCTGTCAAGATATGGAAAACTGTAAAGATATGGTCAACTGTCAACTCTAAGGAAATGGGCAACTGTCAAGATTTGGGCAACTCTCAACTGACAAGACATGGGCAACTGTCAACTATCAAGATATGGGCAACTGTCAACTATAAAGACATGGGCAATTCTCAACTATCAAGATATGGGCAACTGTCAACTATCAAGGCATGGGCAACTGTCAACTGTCAACTGTCAAGACATGGGCAACTCTCAACTGTCAACTGTCAAGATATGGGCAACTCTCAACTGTCAACTTCCATGATATGGGCAACTCTCAACTGTCATGATATGGGCAACTGTCAACTGTCAACTTCCATGATATGGGCAACTCTCAACTTCCATGATATGGGCAACTGTCAACTCTCAAGACATGGGCAACTCTCAACTCTCAACTGTCATGATATGGGCAACTGTCAACTGTCAAAATATGGGCAACTCTCAACTGTCACCTGTCAAGATATGGGCAACTCTCAATTGTCAACTGTCAAGATATGGGCAACTGTCAACTGTCAAGACATGGGCAACTCTAAACTATCAAGATATGGGCAACTCTCAACTGTCAACTGTCCAGATATAGGCAACTGTCATCTGTCAAGATATGGGCAACTGTCAATTAGTGAGCAACTGTCCACGGCAGTTAAAACTGTATATGTGGTTTAAAAACATCTATAAGAAATATCTTTCTTTTATCTGTGAAAAATCTGAATGGACATCAAGAGGAATCTGTAAATCTCAGTGGAATTCAACCTCCTCTACATTTACATTTATGGCATTTACCTGACCTTCTTATCCAGAGCAGCTTACAAGGTTAATCATATTACAAACAGACCATGTAGTGTTAGGAGTCTTGCCCAAGGACTTTTATTTGTGTAGCATGAAATAGACCAAACATGAGGTGGTAGTTCACAGGTAGTGGTGTTATCCACTGCACCACACCTACCGCTCATCTCCAGTATGACTGTTGATTTGGAAACTTGCCTGTACACGAGAGCAAGAATGTTGAGCATGTTGGCTACATCAGGGTGGTCATGGCCTGAGGTCCTCTCCAGGTCCTCTAGCATCTGTTTGCAAAGCGGCACAGCCACCTCATAGCGGCCCTGGCTGGCGTACCGGAGCACCAGTTTGTGGAGTGCTTGAAGGTGAGGTGGAACCTCATAGCCCCCCCGTTGAGTTGCCGCCAACATTGCACTGCCGGGCTGGCGGGAAGCTGGAGGCACAGATGCTGATATTACAATGCATGCTTGCAGTGACTATGAAAACTGCTGCTGTTCTTCACAGGGAAATTCTTACTTCCTTGTTCCTGCTCCTCCTCATCATTTGGGAACAGATCGTCCAGAGTATCTTTTGCTGTTTCTCCATTTTTCTCATCTTGCTACAAACAAAAACAATAAAATTACAATTTAGTACAATCTATTATAAATATAGAATAACTCCATTAACTCTATTCATTTTCAAGGTCCAGTCATTTTAGCCCATATCGCTCCAAAATGCATTTCCTCCTGGTTTCCCTGACGCTGCTGACCTCCCGAACTCCATTTCCCAGGGTGCACTACCCTGTGACGTCACCCTCATACGTCCCTCATACATCCAATCACACCTCATTCTTATTGCCAACTGTCCTAAGTACTGATTACACACACCTGCTTCTCGTCACCCAGTGTGCATTTAAACCCCTCACAAACACACACTGGCAAGTATCAGTAAACTTTCTCTCCTGTCTTTCTGTGTTATCTCCGGTTCTGACTCCTTTTGCCCTCAACTTACTACCGTTGATCTTCCTCTTCTTCCGTTTGCCTGATTATTTGCTTCTCTGATTTTTGCTTCTCAAAT
>JAMWET010002029.1:515000-552500 GCA_024036415.1 Prochilodus magdalenae | reverse complement strand
GTTTCACCATTCAAGCCATATGCAAATGGTTCTCAGAGACTGCAGGTTCCTCTACAAGTGAACCACGCCACATCAAACTGCTGCTTAACATCTTAAGGACTGCGGTATTCTAAAATTTTGAGAAGTTGGTGGAGTTCCCCTTCAATAATAATGTACATGCTGTACAGTCAAACACAGTTACACAAAACCTACATCTGTCTGTTCTAGTGTCGCGTTAAGGAACCGACCAGCATACCTGCAGGGTTGTCTGGGGGTCTCGGGTTAGGTTGCAGCCTCCCCAACACCAAAGCAACAGCAGGTCCAGTCCGGGTCAGTACAGCCTCTACTCTACTGTCACTACTGGACTCCACACACTCTACAGTCCTCACTGAGTTACTAATCTACCTTAACGTTACTGAACACCGAACAGTCCACACACACACACACACACGCATACACACACACACACACACACACACCAGTAACCAGGATCAGCTCAATGCCATCCATCTACACAGAGTGAGGCACCCGTACCTGCAGTGCTCTTCCACAGAGGTGTCCGCTCCGGTTGAACAGCTGACTGGACGGGCTTTCCGTCAGGTCCCTTAGGTCCAAGATCTCCTCTCTGCCGGGAGGAACGTTCCCGGCGACCTCAGCGGCTTTAGCTGGACTGTTTTACAGCCTGTTCAACAGGCGTGTCTGGAAATCAGCATGTGAGAAGATCAGTACCACCAGCACTGCCCTAACAGACACACAACCACACACTGCTTCGAACACCATGGGTTCCTTCACACCGATAAGGGTTCTATATAGGACCCTGAACATGCTGAAATGGTTCTTCGGATTCATGGTGTATAGGATTTACTATACAGCACCAAAAAGGGTTCAGCTACACTTCACATGATGGTTCTTTAAGGGTTCTTTAGTAAAGACAGTGTTTCTATCTAGTACTATGAACACTCAAGTACCAAAAAGGTTCTGCTATTGGTACCTTGCCAAGCCTGTGACATCAGAAGAACCCTTTTAGTGCTGTACAGAATCATTCCTGAATAAGACTCCACCTGCCAAAACCCTATAGAACACTATTAATTAGAAGAACCATTTCACCATGCTAATCATTCTTTAACGGTCTATGTAGAACCAAAGTGGAGCCCTTGAAGAACCATCTTTAGTATGAATTGTTCTATGTAGTGTTTTGATATCACGCTTGTTGAGTAACCCTTTTTGGTGCTACGGAGAACCATACACATCCATCTACCTGAAGAACCACTTCACCATGCAAAGAACCATTTAGGGAGCATGGCAATAGGTTTTTGAGTGTTTGTGGTTCTATGCAGAATTATTAGCTTTATTAAAGAACCTTAAAGGACTATCTATTTTAACAGGGTCTTTTTACAGTGCCATTATAGAACCCTACAAATGTAGAACAATAGAAGAACCCTTTTGGGTGCTATATATAGACATATGCAATATATTCAGTCAATCTGAAGAACCGTATCACCATGCAGAGAAGCATTTAATCGTGCAAATGGTTCTGTGAGTGTTTATGGTTCTATGTAGAACCAATGTCTTTAATAAAGAACCGTGGTTTTAAAGACTGTATTGTTGAAGCACTACATACAACACAGTCCTGATCTGAGGAACCCTTTCACCATGCACCAAACTGTTCGTTGAGCGTTGACAGTTTTATCTAGAACCATTGTCACTGTCCTTTATTGAAGACTACTTGAAGAGGAATCTTTTTGTGGGGCTCAAAAGAACGTTTTTCAAAAAGGTTCTATATAGAACCGTCTACGATACATTCAACCGTTTCACCATCCTCACAGCAATGCCCAAAGTGTTCACGGTTCTACACAGAACCATTTACTTTACTAAAGTCTTCACTACAGTACCTATGAAGAACCATTTAAGCATGCTTTAAGTGGTAACGGTTCCAAGTAGAACCATTTAATTTAGAACCACAGAGCAATCTTTTTTAGGGGTGCCAAAGTTGTAACAGTAGAAGAATGCGATTTGGTGCTTAAAAGAAAAGAACCTCAATAGAACCATTTCACCATGCAGACATGCAAATGGATCTTTGAGTGTTTGGGGTTCTCTTTAGAACCACTGCCTCTATTAAAATACCCTTACCAAGAGTCATTTTGGGTGATGACTGACAGACGGTTATGCTTTACCGCCCTCTACAGGAAGGCAGGAGGCATCACAGGCTGGTGGTGGTGGTTGTACTGTATGCAGCACCAGTCAAAAGTTTAGACACGCCCCTCTATATGGATGTAGCTGGTGGTCTTAAAGGCTCTACAGTCGTGCACTGAACTGCTCCACCTGATGAGAGTCTGAACCAGTCCATATCCTGATACACCACATCTCCTCCTGATGTACACAGTATGATACTCCTCCATATCTCCACCTCTAATATATATTTAGTGGTGTAGAGGCTTTGATCTTTTTCTGCACAGTGTAAAAGCTCTAGTTCTCCTTTCAGGTTAGTGAATATTCATGAGGGACCGACCAATAGAATCGCTCCAAACCTGCTTAGTAATAAACCTTGTTCTATCAGCTCCACTGCAGGTTAAGGAAGCTGGTTCGTCCTCCTGTACAGCTCCACTCTGGAGGGTTTTAAGGTGGACTGGATAATTCCATGAGGGCTAGTTTATAGTTTGGTGTCTTCACTTTTATTTTACAGTGAAGCTTTAATATAACCATAAGGAGAACCAGCTATCAGGAGCCGTCTCTAAACTTTTGACTGGTCCTGGTAGTTTGTTGTGATTCCTATTTATTGAACTCAGTAATACTGAGAGTGGTTTCCTTAAGATCACAACTTTTCTTGTGATCTCAGGATAACCAAAAAAAACCAAACACCAACAAAAATCACTTCAGCACAAACCTGAGCTTTTTATGGTTTATTTCATCAATGTACACAATATTGTTATGTATTTATCAAATACAGAAAAAAAGCAAAACAAAAACAAAAAAAGTTTGTGCACTTGTAAAACAGAACTCGCAGGTTCGTCGTTTTCGGTATTCAGTTACATGTGAAATGTCGTAAAACCTTATTGCAACACAAAATATTCTATAAAAGAGGTCAACTCCTTTAAAAGGTTAATACAAAACAACATGTTAATAATAATAACAGTTAAAAAGAATGCAGGCAAGGTTAAAATCGTTTCCGTATTCACAACAGGTCTTACTTTTAAAGACGGCCGAACAACGAAGTAAAAACGATATGAAACGACAATACGTATGTTCACATGTGGAACAGGAGAACGAAAACAAGCCAAGCTCAGTGGTCTACCTCAAAACGAATACTGTCATATAACTTAAAACCAAGTTTGTGCAAATATGTCCGCAAATCTATAAATTGACAGACTGGCTGCATATTAGCGTTCTGACGAATCACTTTTGGCCGTAATGAAGGGTAAGCGTTCCCACATTTGCCCAAAAGGTAGTGCTTAATAAACAGAACAGAGTTCTAAATGGAGTCAGGTAAGCATAACCAATGTTAAGGTACGTAGCTGCTAATGTAGCTGCTGAATGTAACTGCTAATGTAGCTGCTGAACGTCGCTGCTGAACGTCGCTGCTAAATGTAGCTGCTGGACGTAGCTGCTAACGTAGCTGCTGAACGTAGCTGCTGAACGTAACTACTAAACGTAGCTGCTGGACGTAACTGCTAACGTAGCTGCTGAACGTAGCTGCTGAACGTAACTACTAAACGTAACTGCTAAACATAGCTGCTGGACGTAACTGCTAACGTAGCTGCTTAACGTAGCTGCTTAACGTAGCTGCTGAACGTAGCTGCTGAACGTAGCTGCTGAACGTGGCTGCTGAACGTAGCTGCTGAACGTAGCTGCTGAACGTCGCTGCTGAATGTAACTGTTAACGTAGCTGTTGGATGTAACTGCTAACGTAGCTGTTGGACGTAACTGCTAAACGTCACTGCTGAACGTAGCTGCTGGACGTAGCTGTTGAACGTTGCTGCTGAACGCCGCTGCTGAACGTAACTGCTAACGTAGCTGCTGAACATCGCTGCTAAACGTAACTGCTGAACATAGGTAACTGTGTTCTACAACGCGTACTAAGGAAGCCGGGGTCTTCAGCGGAACGCGCTGTAGAGCCAACAGGACAAAGTGTAAAAACACAAGTAGAGTTTTTCTGTATTGTACAACGAACGAATGAGACCACACCAAATTCCTCTCTATGTAACAGTGTAGCAGTCTCACCTCGGTTTATCAAAAACAATAAACAATAAACAGAACAACGTAACACTCCAGGAAAATTCCCCATCCTCAAATAATACTGAAGACCTTCTCCCGTCTTCTCCTCCACCACACCAGTAACCATTCTCCCATTCATACGCCAGTCCGGAGAGGCCAGCAAGCCGTTCTACCGCTCTGGACTGTTATCTTGAGATCATGACATAATTGTTTTGTGACCTCAAGATGACACGTTGTTTTCTCAAGATTGTATCTTTTCTTGAGGTCACAAGATAAACAAGTTATGATCTAAAGGCCACGGAATTTTCTCAAATCGAAAATTATCTTGAGATCTCAGGATAACTTAAGTTGTTTTCTTCAGATGGCAACTCATCTTGAGATCTTGAGACACACAAGTTGTGATCTCAAGATGCTGAAAGTGTTGTCCTGAGATCGCAGCTTGAGATCTCAAGGCAAATAAATTGTGATCTCAAGATATCGAAAGTTGTTTTCCTGAGATCACTACTTATTAACTTGCTTGTGCTGTGATCTCTGGACCATGAAATTTTCTTGAGATCGAAGCTTTTTTCTCGTGAATCCAAAACAAATATTTTTTTATATCACAATTATCTTGAGATCACAGGACAAGGTGTGATCTCAGGATAACAGAAGATATTTTAACAAGGGCTCAAGACAATTAAGTTGTTATCTCAAGATAACAAGCCAGAAAAATATAACTACCATATGACCTTCTTGAACTTCTGTACTCTCTCTTACACACACACGCACACACCCCCGCACACACACGCCATGTCACCAAACCAAGTGGATCAAGCCCTTCAGACACACACACCCACACACACACACTTGTAAAGGGACTTTAGTGAGAATGAAGATACAAAAAAATAGCTCTAAAAGCTCCTAAAAGATCAAAGTGATCGAGCACCCTGCTCTCCGCTCGTGCCCCGCCTCGTTCTTTCAGCCAGAGTCCTTTTATGGCAGTTGACAGCTGACTTACTGGACCCTTAATTCAGAACAGCACGCCACCGAACAGCAACCGTGCCGTTCCCTAACGAACTCATGATGCCGAGCAGACGGGTAATGTGATCAATAAAGACGCCTCCTTTATCACCAGGCCTCGGAGAAGACCTCTGGAGCATCGCTCTGGCCGGAGCAGATCCAGTCTGTTTAAAGGGCACAGCTCTAAAACAATGCGACGTGTTTGTAGGGCGACAGTTTTTGGTCTGAGTTCACGTCCATGTTCCTGCCTTAAACAGAGGTATAGGTATAGCCCCAGTACCTGCAGCCAGTTTAAAGGGCAACTCCACCAGATTGTCACTCATTAGAATTCATGAATTCATCTGCATTATTAAATGGCTGGGATGTAAACAAAGTCGGTTAGAGTGGTCTGGTGTGAAATGCTCTGTAGGGAAACACACCTGCTTAAGATCTTTACAGTGGCGGTGATGGGAACCAGGGGTCATGACGCCAATGACAAAAATGGCTATATATATATATATATATATATATATATATATATATATATATATATATATATATATATATATATAATTACTGTTATTATTTACTTTGTTTATGATGAGAAAATAACGGGAAAGTCCATAACATGAAACTTTCTTTAGGGACTACTTTGCCATATAACACCATACATGTACCCCGCCGCCTAAATCTGAAGGATACTATAGTAAACTGGAGTAGAACAGAGTCTCAGGCATCACACAGCATTAACAAAGCCATACCACATAATAGCTTGCTGTGATGCATCAGATGATGGGTTCCCAACGCTGCCAGAGGTTTCAAAACACTCCAGCTGACTTAATTCACATTGTAATGATTAAATAAAATCGAAATTTTAAAAATCTGGTGGAGTTCCCCTTTGAAGCCTCCCTTTTAGACTTGCGCCAAACCGAGCCGTCCTCCTTTTAAAAAAAAAGCTCAGACAGGAGGAGCGCACCAACTCTCTACTCCTCTTTTTTCCGTTCCTCGTTTGGCGTTCAGAAGGACTGTGCTTTCGGAAAATCAACCCAGGCAAACATGCTATAACTACGAAGTACTGAAATCACTGAAAACCAGAGAGCATACACATTCTTAAGAGCAAGAGCTGCCGCTCTTTACATTTCACAGCAAGGTCTGAATCGCTTTGAAACCCCGCCCCCACCCTGCACAGCCCTGCCCCCCCCACAGCCCACCCACGCCCCGATTCACCAACAATACCCCTTTTCAATACAATCACACTTCTGCATCAGCCCCCCTCCCCCTCTTCCAACACCGGCACCACCACACACACCGTCATGTTGTACACGGAACAAAAACCGCCACAGGATTTCACCAAAAAAAAAAATCATAGAAACTGTAACCAAACAAAGTGCAAAACCAAGCTGCCGTTACATGGTGGCTATGAAATCCTAACCACAATATGTATACAAAAAGGCAGCATTTTATATTTATATATATATTCATATATATATATTTATATAATTCATTAGGAACAGACGTTTCCTTTTGCTGGTGCAACAGCGTATAACAGGACAGTTACATTAATAACAACGACGACGACATCCATTTTGTTTCGGGGACACAGGCTGAGTGTTTCCACAGGAAAATCCATGTATCTTTTCTCTTTTTTTTTTTTTTTGCTCTCTTTTCCTCAGGCGAACTCCCCCTCATTATGCGAGGCGGGCGCCAGAGAAAGCTCAAGAACGGCACGGGCTTGTCACATGGGCTTGGTGTAGCCGAAGATTCCCACAGGGAAGTGCTTTACATGAGTGGGCCACTGAGCCGCCAGCTGGAAAAACTTCACGTCGTGCCATTCCACACCATCGATGGAGACTGGACGGGAAGGAGAGGAGAGAGAAAAGTGAGGACCACAGCATGCAGGTGCAGATGGAACTGAACAAACTGAACACACTCTACAAGGCTGCACACGGACTGCACACAACGGGCATTTAAATGATGCTGTTTGTCTGAAACAAGGTAATACTATGATGTAGCCAACAGATGGCAGTGTTCGTCTGAAGCAGCTTTAAAAGAGCCTTGAAAGATTTTTGTGTTGAGACCTTCGATACCTGATCCATGTCCCCTTCCAGAATTTGTTCCACCATGTAACGCTGACTGGCGATTGCCAAACTGTGTCCCCTTCCTGATTTGCTTCACCCATGTACCTTTCCCTCGCAGTACCTGTTCTGTGTTTCCTTCCCAATTTGCTCCGCCATGTACCGCTGACCGGTGATACTTAAACTGTGTTCCTGATTTGCTTCACCCATGTACCTTTTACTGGCAATCTCCAATCTGTGTCCCGTTCCTGATTTGCTCCACCCATGTCCCTTTTACTTGCCCTACCCGATCTGTGTCCCGTTCCTGATTTGCTCCACCCATGTACCTTTTACTGGCAATCTCCAATCTGTGTCCCGTTCCTGATTTGCTCCACCCATGTACCTTTTACTTGCCATACCCGATCTGTGTCCCGTTCCTGATTTGCTCCACCCATATCCCTTTTACTTGCCATACCCGATCTGTGTCCCCTTCCTTATTTGCTCCACCCATGTCCCTTTTACTTGCCATACCCGATCTGTGTCCCCTTCCCGATTTGCTCCACCCATGTCCCTTTTACTTGCCATACCCGATCTGTGTCCCCTTCCTTATTTGCTCCACCCATGTACCTTGTACTTGTCATACCTGATCTGTATCCTCTTCCTGATTAGCTCCACCCATGTACCTTTTACTTGTCCTACCTGATCTGTGTCCCCTTCCCGGTTTGCTCCACCCATGTACCTTTTACTTGCCATACCCGATCTGTGTCCCCTTCCTAATTTCCTCCACCCATATCCCTTTTACTTGCCATACCCAATCTGTGTCCCATTCCCGATTTGCTCCACCCATGTCCCTTTTACTTGTCCTACCCAGTCTGTGTCCTGTTCCCGATTTGCTCCACCCATGTACCTTTTACTTGCCATACCCGATCTGTGTCCCCTTCCTAATTTCCTCCACCCATATCCCTTTTACTTGCCATACCTGATCTGTATCCCCTTCCTGATTAGCTCCACCCATGTACCTTTTACTTGCCATACCCGATCTGTGTCCCGTTCCTGATTTGCTCCACCCATGTCCCTTTTACTTGTCCTACCCAACCTGTGTCCCGTTCCTAATTTCCTCCACCCATATCCCTTGTACTTGCCATACCCAATCTGTGTCCCATTCCCGATTTGCTCCACCAATGTACCTTTTACTTGCCCTACCTAATCTGTGTCCCCTTCCTTATTTGCTCCACCCATGTACCTTGTACTTGCCATACATGATCTGTGTCCCCTTCCTGATTTGCTCCATGCTCTGAGCTTTCACCGGCAGTACCTGATCTGTGTCTGTATCACAGTATCGCTAATATGGAGCTCTAGCCCTAACCTCAATGTGATTGAGACTGAGAATTAAGCGCCCAGGTTGATCTGCTAAATGTACAGGCTGAAGTGTAAGGTCACAGACTGGGGTTGGTTATATGCATTACACTGGTGCGTATGCATGCACGGCGCAAACTGGGCAGAGGATGCAGATCGGGTAGCGACGTACCTTAATCAAATCTAGTTCTGCGTTTATCTGTGCAGTGTGCATAGGGACGTACGCGTGTGCAAGATGCGTTTTACCTCTCAGCATGGTGTGTTGGTGCTTGGCCGTGCAGATCAGCCTGCTAATACCATCTATCACCTGGCTCTTGGAGTCCACATCCTTCTCTTTTGGCTTCTTACTGAGGAAAATCACTGAAGAGATACAAAGACAAACCACATACTATAACTTGCTGTTAGCTACTGGCCAAAAAATCTCTCAAACTGTGATAATAATTTCAATATATTGATTATCCCTGTAATAATAATGCCCTTGTAAGCATGTAGTTCGAAAGCCTAGGACTAGGCCTAATCCCTATCCAGGAAACGGACCATAAAGGATTGGAATTAGAAGCCAGGAACGATCAGCAAAGTGTTCATGGATGGAGGACGAGCATCACCTTTCTTATTTTTCTCCTTCATGACTACCGTCATGGACATGCCAGGTGGAGGAGTGAGCTCTCCTCCGCTGGGAATGCGGGAGACCTGCAAGGAGCGGAAGTTGCTCTTCAGCGTGTTCTTAATCCCTACATCTCTCTTCTCGCCCTCCTTCTTCTTTTCTGCACCATGGCACGTCCAGTAATCCACCTGCAGGCCCATCACCTCTCCGCCCGAGCCTGGAGAACTACATGCAGACATGAAACAGACAATAAATAAAAAAAAATGACTCGCCAAATCGCCAAAATGAATCCTTAATAATAATAATAATAATAATAATAATAATAGTAATAGTAATAGTAATAGTAATAATAATAATAATAATAATAATAATAATAGTAATAATAATAATAATAATAATAGTAATAATAATAATAATAATAGTAATAATAATAATAATAATAGTAATAATAATAATAGTAATAAAGTAAATAAAGGCATATGTATGCTTTGTGAATGTAAGGAAGAAATAGAGAGAGATAATGAAGAGTGAGTGATATACCCTGCTCCAGACAAACTGGCAGAGACGGAAGGAGATGAGGGTGGTGTACAGGTCATATCTTTCCCGTATGGCGCCCCCGTCTGGGCTGGAGGTGAGGACAGCATGTTCATACTGCCCATCATCATAGCATCATCAGAGTCCACTACACAGGGAGCACACAGAGACAAACACACAGGCCCATTAAATCATGATCTCCGTGGTAAGGTGTGGTCAGTGTGATGATGGGTATCACTGGTGTAATTAATTACATCAGAGTATTTCTTTAATGGAACTCTGTAACATAACAATGATGTACAGCAGATGTCACACACAGTCATGAGCTGTCACTGTAACTTATATCACGCTCCAGTTAGCCATCAAGACCTCGCAGCTGATTAAATATGTCATGACAAATATGGCTAATGGTAATCTCATGGCAAATTGTGACAGCATCCGCTATGACTTGTTTATGGCATGGATGTGCAGCAGGTTCTAGTGTCTAGTGTCTAGAGAAGATCACTAGCACGGACTGAACTTCTAGAACACCGAACAAACGCATGGCTCACAAAAAAGGTACCTTTAGACCAGTGGTTTCCACTCCTGGCCCTGGAGGACCCCCTTACCCAGGCATGAAGTGTTATAGACTAGTTCCATAGCAGTCTAATATTGTTTAATGACCTAATAAAGTCTTATACCTTGTTATTTCCTGTTTGGTTTGTGTTCCAGTGTGGACATAACACAATCAGTTACCACCAGTGTGTGAAATATCTCCTGGTATTCGGGGACTGGGGGGCGTCCCGTGTTGGCTGGGTTCCACTCCAGTGCTGACTAGCTGATAGAGTAGCTCTGACTAGCTGTAATAGCAACAGCATGTTTGATTTAACATTTCTTCTGGAATTGCTCTTTTCTAGCAATGCGCCCCTACTTACATTAAGGTATGCCCGGCATGCCAATGAAGGACTAACTGAGTGAACCGATTTGCTACAGCGCCACCCTGAGGCAGACCAGCGCCACAGCCATAGTTGGTAAAGAATACCAAAGACAGAAGCTCACCTATAGTGGGTAAAGCAGATAAGTGGCTAAACAATGACCTTCACTGCTTGCACCTTTTCTTCCCTAACAGTTAGCATGATGTCATGATAGGTTTATTTTCAGGAAGCCCCCCCCCCCCCCTTAATTTTAATTCAGACATTCCAGGGTATCCTAGAGGTTAATTAGGCCCTGGATTTCACCCAGATCAATATAGTTTGTCATACAGCAGTTTAATGTGTCAGCTCGATGTACATTATTGCCTCATTAGAGCACTGCCTCGTTATGACACACCATGTTTCAGGTTAATTAGCAAAAAGGCTAATCGTTTGGCATGACGTCAGTCACGACATCAGTCATGTCACATATACACTGCTCAAACCCCCGCCTTCCCTGCACGGTTTAGTGTCTGTCCTGCTCCCAACAGACCCGATTCCACTAATCCCTTAATTAAAAAGCCCTTCTTGAGTTAAAGTGGGTGTGGCTTGACTGGGAAACCCATAAGGGCTGATGGGGGGGCTCCTCCAGGACCAAGGTGGGCGACTACTGATTAAGACCATCTATAGAGAGCTTACAAACAGCAGCCAGAAGTGTACAGGAAGTGCAGAAAGCTGCATCGTTTGTGGTGTTCTGAAATGAACTGTATATCAAGTCTATGGTGTGGGCATGGTGCAGATCCTACCTGAAGTGGACAGGTTGTGCTCAACAATGCCTACTTTCACCAACTGTGAAGACACAAGCAAACATAAACGTTAGCCTGACAATCTTGAGGAAGAGCCCTACGGATCTGCTCTGACGCAGCCAAGCCAAGCAGCTCTTACCCCGATGAACGGCACGAACTTCTGGCAGGAGTCCTCATCAGGGCTAAAAGGAAAGAAGAGAAGGAACATCAGAACAGTGCAAACTCCAACATGGATATATTGCTACGGAGGTCCGTGGGGGTTGCGGGATGCGTGCTCGGGTGTCCGGGTGTAAGGGAGGGAGCATGTCACATCTGACTGACTGAGTGAGGCATGGTGGCGCCCTGGTGGCAGGGTGCTGTGAGGTCACAGTGAAGAAGCAGAGGTCATGCCATGTGGTCATGAGAGGATGCTGAAAGAGCTGCTTACAACCTCCGCCAGTGAGGCGTGGTGTAAGGCCTTGGACACCAGGAGAAATGGACACCAGGAGTAGGCCTGGGGCCTGCATCGCCTATACATCGGGGGTGTATTCAATATGATGGTCTCCCTCCACCCACCTCTAATTTTACAGACATGCCCTTCGGTAACCGAATCGTGATCTCAGTGATGCCTAAACGGGAACAAAGCCCACCTCCTGAGCAGCCATGGTTAAATAAACGTAAGAGGAAAAAAAAAACAATGGAATGACAATAGTTATGTGTTGAACAGGGCCCCCTGAGCTTGGGCTGCTCAGGGTAGGTTGGGGATATGCTGCTTCACTATGCTGTACTGTTAAAGTGCCTGATCATAAAGCTGAAGTCTGGTGCAGAGGAGGAGATTGCTCTGTGACATTGACTGCTGCCGACCTCCGTCTTGACGAGGCACCTGCGTACTGGCAGCGTTCCAGCTGTGAAGGGAAAGTGTCACCCATCTGCCGCTAGCCCTGTTTTTCAGCCCCTATCTTTTCATTTGCTTCATCAATCGATGTCAATCTAATTCTGTCACTTTTACATCACTTTTAATACCCCACCCTCTCCACCCTCCCGCCGCTCCTCTTCCTAATCCGCTGCCCACCTCCCTCTCTTTTATCCTTCCTTTTATGTGAAGTGGTAATTGGCTGCATGACCTTTCTCTTTATATGCCTATGTCCTTACTCTAGGGAAATACAGACCTGTCCAGACTAGTTATCGGCCCTGAGCCTCTCACTCTCACGGCTTTGAGGGCGGGTGTGTATAGGTAGTAAAAGCCGTACACCTTCTTGATTTTTCCTACTTCCATTTCCTTGATGGACACATCGTGATATCTATATATTTTAATATAATTATTAGAAGTTATCAGAAAAGAAGCTTGTTAGGACACTCCAGCGCACGCGCTCAAAACCAGACCAAAGCCAAAAAAAGATAGATAAATAAATAGATAAATAAATAAATAAACGACAGAACAGACGAGGATTAAACATAGACACACATTAGAACTGGCAGTGACGCAGACGGTTGGTGACACACTCAGTGTATGGTTGGGTTAGACACGAGAGGGGCAAACTGGGAATGTCAACCCACACACACAGTCAAGATACCTGATGTAAAAATCAAAATACAAACTTCTCTTCCTTGAGTGCCAACATAAGAAAAGAGGGAAAGAAACCCAAAGCACAACAGCATTACAAAAGCGTTCCTCGGCGCCATTCATCACTGCTTTCTCAACGGCAGAGAACTAAAACACACACAACAACTCACAAAGAACAGGATCAGCAAGTTCATTCAAAATATATAAACTGGAAACTTAAATAAAATCATCTCAATGAAAAGAGAAACAAAGACAAGCACATGACATCGTCTTAGAGGTGCCCTAAAACACCTCATCGGTCTCGTAACGTGCTGGTTGGGCTGGATGAGGCGTGTTGGGGGGAGAGCGTGCCCATTCACTCTGAGCGTTTTCACACTTGGTCCGAATGCTCGAGTCCGCCCCCAGGACCGATTCTGGGCTCGCCTAGTATGGCTGGTTTCGCATTCACACACAAGAATTCCATCTGAACTGTGAATGGATGGTGCGATTCCATGTGTTACTCTTCTGGGCGAAGGCAAAATGGCCTTATTTATGATTCTCCTTGAATACCATCACACTCCAGCTGCAAAGAACAGCACCTGTGGGTTGTACATGCCATTTCACCACATGCCAAGCGCACTGACAAGCAAGGGATTTTTGTGTGAGAAGGTTTATAGCCATGTTACGCGGACAGGGAGGCAGTCATGCTACCAAATGGACCAATCACACAACCCCACAAGCGGCGACCGATAGCTTCGACACGTGCAACAGGCCAAACGAGAGTTCCATACAAGTCACAGATTTCCAGAGGACTAGAAATCCGTTCTCTGGAGTGCTCACAGGCTCGGAAAACTCTCACTGTGATCAAACGTGCTGAGCTCACAGAGCCACCGGTCCTGGGTCCGGAAAATAACTCTAGTGTGAAAACGCCCTATAATGTAGTCGACTGGGCCAGTGTGCGAGTGATACTGAAAAGTGGTCTTTGGGTGGTCTTTGAAAATTTAAAACTGTCCCAAATTTAAAAAAGAGAGAAATCAAAACATAAGGAATTCCTCTCTACTGTTTTCTCTAGGCACACACTCACACAAGAGTACCTTTTCTGCTTGTAGGTAAGCATAGCTTCCGAGATGGGGAACTGATGGGACACGTTCGCTCCAGCCAGGTACTGGGATACTCGGCCAGCTATATCAATATTGTCTGTGGAGACAGAAAACCAATGTAAAGTGTCCTTGTATACATTAAACACTTACGATACGAAAGTCCTGAATATATATGACTGGAATTATGGAATACTGTGAACATAAAGATCTGAAGCAAACCTGACGTTGGGGCCTCTAACCTCCCGAATACATCTCTCCAGCCAGCGTCCAGGAAGATGTTATTGAACTTGCTATCAAAGGACGAGATATACTTCGCCACAGGGTGACAACCTGGACAAATTTCAAAATCATGAAGTGAGAATGAGAAAAAACAACTGGGAATGCTGATTTTCGTCCCAAGGGATATCAAGACATCACTCCTTACCAACTGGGATAACCAGGAAGCGGATGTAGCTCAGCCAATCAGGAGTCTTGTTCGCGAGCTGCTCCACAAAGCACCTGAGCACAGTGCTGAGGTAACTCTGGTCACCTGCGACCGCCACCTTAATCGTGGGCGGCGTCTGCGCGTTACAGTTGCAGCTGAGGAAGGAAGCGGGACATCTCATAAACAAAGGACAGAATCAACTCCATCGGGAATCTCTGTGCCAAGGAGCTTTCTCAGCAATTCCCTAGTGAAAGTTGAGGACTTCAGAACCTGCCCATGGCACTTAGCAACAGTTGCTATGCACAAGTGCAGGAAATAAGACTCTCAAAAGCAAAAGCATGGAGTCCTTTTGAAGACGATCCTTCAGAAGGCTGTCATACGGAGTGATGAAAACGGCTATAAATTCATAAAAAAATCAAAAATAGACCCTCACAATCTCTGGATCCGGGTGACGATAGTGTTGAAGGCAGCTTGAACGTCAGCAGCAGAGATGGTGGAGACAATGGGCTGATTGTGCTCGTGTAGGATCTCATTCAGATACTGGAGAGAAAAACAGAATGAGAGAAAGTCAGAATTAGAGAAAAGGCATAACAAGGAGAGAAAGAAAGAAGGAGAGAGAGAAAAGGAGAGAGTGAGAGGAGAGAAAGAGAATGAGAGAAAAAGAGAGAGAAGGAGAGGAGAAGGAGAGAAAGACAGAATGAGAGAGAGAAAAAGGGGAAAGCGAGCAAGAAAAGGAGAAAGAGGAGGAGAGAAAGAAAGAATGAGAGAGAGAAAAGGAGAGAGTGAGAGAAGGAGAAAAATAAAGAAGGAGAGAGAAACAGAGAGAGGAGAGAGAGAACACGAAAGAGAAGGAGAGAGAGAAGAGAAGGAAAGAAAGACAGAATGAGAGAGAGAGAAAAAGAGAAAGAGAGGAGAGAAAAGGAGAAAGAGAGGAAGAGAGAAAAAGAAAGAGAGAGAGAAAAGGAGAGAGTGAGAGAAAGAGAGAAATAAAGAAGAAGAGATAAAAAGAGAGGAGAGAGACAAAGAGACAAAGAGAAGGAGAGAGAGAAAAAGAAGGAGAAAAAGACAGAATGAGAGAGAAAAAGAGAAAGAGAGGAGAGAAAAGGCGAAAGAGAGGAGGAGAGAAAAAGAAGGAGAGAGAGAAAATGAGAGAGTAAGAGAAGGAGAGAGAAAGAGAGAGAAGGACATAATGAGAGAAAGAGAGAAGGAGAGAGAGAAAATGAGAGAAAGAGAGGAGAGAAATACAGAATGAGAGAAAGAGAAGGAGAGCGAAGGAAAGAGAGGAGAGAGAGAGAAAATGTTAGAAACAGAGAAAGACTAAATGAGATAGTGCCCTCTGTAAGATTAGCAGGTCTGGGAGAGACGGCTAGCCTATAGCTGCAGGTGTAGGTCAGTGTACTGTCCAGACATACATAAATACACCACACTGGATTGATATGTGCTCATAAATAAACATTAATTATTATTATTATATATTTTTAACTTAACCTAGTACTTCATACTCCAAAGGTTTTAGTTAAACAGATTAACAGTTCCCACACTGTTTAGATATTAAACAGGAGGTCTATTATGCTCACTGTTTAAAATTTAATTTTGGGGTCTGCTAGAACAGATGTACATCTATATTCACCCTCTGCCTAAAACGCTCTGTTAAGCTCCTGCATATTTAAGCTCCGCCCACTCTGTTTCTACTGATCAACCAGAGTGGCATACTACAAAGTTCCGCCTCCACACCGCTGTTGTATCAGTTTGATCCAGAGACCAATCCTGAAAGTCAGGCAGAACACGCTCTTACACCCACCGTCCTAAGCTAGGCTGGAGAGGGAGTGGTCCTGGCTGTTATTAGCTCACTGTGTGCTGTGTAAGGTTGTACCAAGCTTGATGGTAGGCGGGCAATAAGGACTGGGTTACAAGATGACATCACCGTGTCACAGAGAAAAAGAAAACTGGAATTCCATTGAGGCATTTCAGGCAACTGAGAAAAGTGGTTTCTGTGGGAGAGAGTTTGACCCTCTGGTGTGTACTTGCAGTGTTTTATATTCACAGAAATCTACATAACACACTAATGGATAGAGAAAAAAAATGGAAAAGCATAATAGCTCCCCTTAAAATAATATAAATATTGGGTTGCGCTTGAGGTGAAGTTCAGATCACAAATTTTTATCCTGCCATTATTGTGACCTTAAATGTACAGGGGTTGGACAATAAAACTGAAACACCTGTCATTTTAGTGTGGGAGGTCTCATGGCTAAATTGGACCAGCCTGGTGGCCAATCTTCATTAATTGCACATTGCACCAGTAAGAGCAGAGTGTGAAGGTTCAGTTAGCAGGTAAGAGCACAGTTCTGCTCAAAATACTGCAATGCACACAACATTATGGGTGACATACCAGAGTTCAAAAGAGGACAAATGGTTGGTGCACGTCTTGCTGGCGCATCTGTGACCAAGACAGCAAGTCTTTGTGATGTATCAAGAGCCACGGTATCCAGGGTAATGTCAGCATACCACCAAGAAGGACGAACCTCCACCAGCATCACGTAGTGACCTGGCCACTATCCTGCAAGAAGAAGCTTAAACTCCCTCTGACCACTGTGCAGGACGCAGTATATGTCATTCCCAAGACCAACTGGCGCTGTATTGGCTGCAAAACAAGGCCCTACACCATACTAATAAATGATTGTGGTCTAAAACCAGGTGTTTCAGTTTCATTGTCCAACCCCTGTAAGTCGTTAGTCGCACATTAAAAAACCTTATTAAATAGAAAACTGTCAATCATGGCCAATTAATACATTAACAAAAGTACATCACTGCTGCTGGAACAAAACCTTGTATCTAGATTTTGCCATTTTCCAGCTTTAGTATAATTTGAAAACTATGACAGAAATGGCCCAACGAATCAAATCAGGTTACAATTACATCAGAAGATCATTTTGGAAATTGGAGGTTTTGTTATGACAGCAGTGATATCCATGGCTTTCTCTGGAAACTGCTGCCAATTATAACTGGAATAATACATTCCGGCCTCGAAGTAACAAGGAAATCAGTAATAAGTGCCTATTAACATGGAGAATTATTAATAATAGTGCGATAAATGTCGGTGTTTCGGGGTGGCAGTAACAGCGGTCTACTTCATAGCTGGAGCAGAGCGAAGTGCAGGCAGCGCTGCTGGAGCAGGAAGAGCAAAGGACTGGATTTGCAGCAGGGGCTGGAGGGCATGGTGAGAGCACCACCTGCTCACACTCACCCGCTTCACACGCACGAGTACACATACACAGAAAACACATCTACACAGCTAACATTCGTTTAGATTAAAAACATCACAGACGGCCACACACACACACACACCTGGCCCTGCCAGTCGGTTGTGTTGATGAGGATGATGTTCTCAGGTAGCTGCTCATCAGAGTTGAGAATCTGATTGAGCTGGTCGTACACTGACTTCCTGGGAACCTGGACCAGATGCAGAAAAGAGGACACACAGAACCAAAGATGACACAGTGTAACCACGCCAGTTCCTTATTGAATAAGCCTCAGACTGGCACGAACGTACCTGAACTGTGAGTCTGGAGTCCGGTGAGGTTTCACTATCGATGCTACTGGTTCTGTCGCTTTGAGCCTTGGAGTTCTGTCTGTCCTTCATAGAGGTGCTACGGGGTCGTCTCTGCAGCTTACTGTCAGTTTTACTGGGGACACAATTCACAGGTTGACCATTTATAGCTCACTCACTACAACTAGCCTTTAGCATTTAACTAGCCTTATATTATTACTCTCAAGGTCACTGGGTCAAGTACAACCCTCACCTACACGGATAAGTATGTATATGTATTTGTGATAAACCACATCAGACATGTTGTAGTATGCTGTTGTAAAAATAAAGAGCTGCAGGGTTTGTATAGCCTGCTTTGTGCTATCTGTGCTCAGCACACGATGAAGCGAGTCAGGCACAAAGAGTAACCTGTGACCGGATCATACCCAATAGCCTGTAACACCTCCACGAGCATCAATCAAAAACAGGTGAGATCGGATTTTGCATGTACTAGACAAGATGTAGACCACATCAAAGAATTCCACAGTTGATTCAGATTTGGTGGATGCCTTCCCAGGCACAGTACCGAAGAGAACTCCCTGTAGACTGGTATTTTCCCACTGCTGGTAGACCCGTACGAGCGTACGCTTCCATACACCTGCAGATTCGGCTACTTCCTTCACACTATGGTCTTTGGCCACGCCCACATGCAGTCCCTCCTTTCAGCCAATCATTAACATCTGCTCTGGAGCGTTTTCCACACATGGAACGAGACATTCCCTGCACTGTAGCACCTCTTCTCAATCTATGGATCCCGTCACTCACACCCGCAGGTATTTATAGCCCCATCATCCTCCTGCAGCGCCATCTTAAACACGCAAGGTGACTCCTTTTTGTCTGGGGAGCTTATTTCTTAAGTGAATGACACTGTGGATAACACTCCCTGGCTGCATCGAAACGTGCCGGACAGTTCAGAGAGTCCTATGGATAAGCATCTTTACGGCCATTTTCCATTTGTTATGGTTTTGTTCTATGAAACTCAAAGATGGTGCACTGGATGAGCAACGGCCCACCTAGCGAGGACGCAATAGATAATTCCGGCAGCACATTATGCGGAGTTATTTTTCAAACGAGCTTTGAATTTGGCATTTCGGAATGTCAGAAAAGAACCTTTGGAAAGCTACATGCGGACCATCTGTAGGTCGAGCTGTCGTTTCCAGTCACGAGCCACCCTTGCCAGCTGATAAGAGAATTGCTTCTGTGTTAAGGAAGCTGCCCGCTCGTGTGGAGTACAGGGCTGTAGGCAAAACGCGTGCTGTTTACGATGTATGCCAATCAAAATGATCAAGAATAGTACAAAACCATGTGACTTATGGCTTAAAGTGACATCATATGGACAAATCTTTTCCCGTGACAGTTATTTAGTGTTACGGGTTTAGTGATATAGAGATTTTTCCTTGTTTTAGTATAAAATTATTTTTGCCATATTTTGCGAATCCAATTTCAGGCTTTAGATTTTTGGTTTTGAACATTTCCTAAATTTACAAAAAGCTGGTGGATGGAAAACCTGCTACTGTGCTTCCTTAGCACTGTATGTGGCCGCAGTCTTTAAAGATGAGCTGGATACCAGAATTAAAAAAAAGTTTATAATTAAAACAGTTTTCCTCATGGTTCTAAAACCCCAGGATACCATGGCATAAGGAATTACTGTGCATAGTCCTTCCTTCTGTTCAACCAATGGACAATGGAATAACAAGACTAGGCGTAAGGCAACCTTTGTCAAGTTGTCAAAGGACTGTAAACAGTAAAAACACAAGTGTAGCATTTGGATAGAGAACACTCCTGTATGTTCAACCCTGGAGGCAGAGATTCATTCCCTCCAAAACAGAGCTGCTAAAGCTCAGCGTTATGCAACTTTACATCTAAATCACTTCAACACAAATAATATCCATCTTCACAGTTTACAAGAAGCAAGTCCAAGATCAACTGTGGAGAGGCATGTTTTCCCCGAAGCCCCAGAAATACTGGGTAAGCTCAAAAGACCTGGAATTACTGATTCACTGGAGATCTCCAGGCTCATTAAATAGCATGCAGTGTCTGTTAGCCAGCCATGCAGAGGATTCCAACTCTTAATGAGTTCGTTAGCCAAACGAACAAACAGACACACACGCGCGCACACACACATGCTGTCTGGCAGCAGTTTCGGCCTTGCCTCACAGCTCTCAAGACAGACGAGCGCACGCTGCAAAACAGACAGTGGACAGACTTCGTTCCCATGAGGCCCGCTAAAGGCATAAATCCACCTCAAAGCGAATTCAAGCAAGAACAGTGTTATGCACACACGGCATCCATTTAGTAAACTGCATAGAAGAAGGAACGACGGGTCCAACCGTACCTAGGGGACATGTGGGTCTGAGACTCAGTCTTGCAGAGTTTGCCCACTGAGCTGGCCAGTTTATCTGTGCTGATGTCCCAGCTCAGGTTTGTGTCACACGGGGCACCTCCTGCTCCAGCGTCCTCCTCTGTTGTCTCCTGCAGAGAGAGAGATCAACATCACGCCATGCCAGAGTGCTTCTGCATGAAATCCAAACGTTGTCATGGTGACAGCCACTTAGCCGGACCACGGGCGACGAATCAGAATTAGAGCATGCAGTCGCAGATGTCCTTGAGAAAGGTGTTTTTGCACAAGCGTGTGCGAGAGAGGAAGACACTACTAACATTTTTAACAACTCTATTATACTATACAATAGCCAGCCTTTCCTCTGGTGCTCTCCACCGCAACCATTTTCCTCCTTCAAGGACTGTCCTCCTATCACCCTACACTTCTAGAACGGAAGTCTCAATGGGCCTCTTTAACTGGCGGAGCGGAAAACAACCTGAACTGAGATATGCTAAGGAGAAAAACATCAAGGTGCTATAGCAGCATATATTCAGTATCTTAATTATGTTCTCTGATGTTCTATACATAGAAGGTATGTGACTTAGGTTGGGGCCACACCCCCATTTACACCCTATAATTCGGTCCTCGGTTGAAACGAGCTGTTTCGCCTTTTTGGTGAGCTCATGAATATTTAATGAGCTCTGCTCTGACTGGCTGGTTTACATTGAGACGCCTCAATGATCACACAGAAGCAACATGTGGAAATAGACTAAATAAAAATGAGCCTCTCTGTAAATAAGCTCCGCCCACATACTATTTAGTTAGATATGCTAGTAAGCTTGGAGCTAATGCTAGTAGCGTGTGTACTAGCTACTGGCTTTCCCATCTGGGCATCAACACACAGTGGATTAAAGTTGTTCCTCACAATGGAACTCTCTGTACATGAATACAATCACACAGCATGGCTACTACTTATCAGCAGACTGCTGTTGGAGTTGTGATGCTAAAGAAGGTGGAGCTGCTTCTCTTCTCAGTCTCCTCACTGTTAAACGCTGAGCGAAGCTGCTCCGTTTAGGGGCTTCAGAAACTGTCTGGAGTGAAATGTCCAGAGCAAACAAACGGCTTTCAATTAAATTTGTCTGGGATGTGGGAGCTGAAGTTGGCTTTCTATTTGCCAGCTGTACCATTTAAGGTGGAATGGAACATTTGATTAAGAAGGTGGCAAATAGGAATATCCATGTACCACTGACAGTTCTTGGGAAGAGCACAGGAAGTGCCAGCGCCTGAAGCACAGTCTGGGACAGTAGATTTCTGCACATAGACCACCATTTTTTAATGGCTGGCTTCGGTGGGCTGGTGTATGTTATGTAGGGGGTAGAGTATGAATGAGTGTGCTGCATCACAGTTTAGGATTTCGGGATCAGCTTGTTGTATTATCCTCCTTTGTGTATTCGGGACTGAAGCTTAAAGGAGGAACAACAGTGTTTGTGACTCACGGTATCTCAGTTCTATGTACCGAACTCAACTATGACACCTTTATGGCATTCTATGGCACCTTTAAAGACGAAGCGTTCAGCACGAGTAAGGGAGTGAAACCGGAAAACAGAAGCAAGACACTGACCCCCGCTGCAGAGTCTGCCATTGACGTCTCATCCTGGTACCGCCCGACTGCAGCTCTGTCCTTTTCTACTGTCAGCAGCTCTCCACCCTACGCACGTACACATAGAGACACATGAAGAGTAAACGTCAGGATCTCAGGTCGCCGCTGGAGTACTGAGAGGGAATTGTGTTTGGCTTTCATTAAAGGCTTACAGGAAAGGACTGCTCTCTAGGCTGGCTTTTTTGACTGTGCAAACTGCCGATCTCCGTTTGGGAGCTGGAGTGAGACATGCCCTCAAAGAACGGCCTGGAAGAAACCACACCAACACGCACATAAAACATTCAATACTGTAAACACAGCATGTTATAATTAAGCAACAGAGCAGGAGAGAAATAGTGTTACAGTTACATAAGGCCTACGATTCAATAACAGGCATGAGCTGGAGGTCATACATCGTCACAGCTCTGATAAAGAAGCCCCACACCCTGGATCTCTAGCCTTAACCATATTATTTAGCATACTATATTTATAATTCAGTATACAAGACTTTTTTCTCTCAGGTGTGTCACCAGACTCAAATAAATAAACAATAATAATAAACAAAAACAAATATGGCAGCTGGCAAAAGCAGGACCTGGTATGTACTTCAGAGTAACACTAGATGATGGCCTATGGCTGTGTTGGCACACTACCGCACCGCATACTACTGTACACGCACCCTGTGTGTAGTATACAGTACAGTTATACGTTTTGACCTACAGTCTGGTATACTAACACAGTCACATGACCAGTTAAATCACATTTACCTCAGAGCTGTTATTATAGATACAGTTAGCCTAGCAGTTAGCTACCCTCGGCTATATTACTCTAAAACTGATCCTCTAAAGCGAGTTTATCTTTTATTAATCTTCAGACCTGTATATTTAACTTTCTGAGGCTCATTCTGATGAACACATACCCCAGTAAAATCGCTACACCTATATTTACCTCAGAGCTGTTATTACTGTATCCACTGTTTACAGCTAGCTGCTGCTAACACTGCTCAGTTCACCTGAGATACGGTTAGCCTAGCTGTTAGCTACCCTCAGCTACATTACTCTAAAACTGATCCTCTAAACCGAGTTCATCTTTTATTAATTCTCAGACCTGTATATTTTAACTTTCTGAGGCTCATTCTGATAAAAACACACCCCACTACAATCACTACACCCACATTTACCTCAGAGCTGCTACTACTGTATCCACTGTTTACAGCTAGCTGCTGCTAACGCTCCTCAGTTCACCTGAAGTACGTTTAGCCTAGCTGTTAGCTCCCCTCGGCTATTTCACTGTAAAACTGACCCTCTAAAGCGAGTACATCTTTTATTAATCTTCAGACCTGTATATTTTAACTTTCTGAGGCTCATTTTGATGAACACATACCCCAGTACAATCGCTACACCCATATTTACCTCAGAGCTGTTATTACTGTATCCACTGTTTAGAGCTAGCTGTTGCTAACGCTCCTCAGTTCACCTGAGATACGGTTAGCCTAGCTGTTAGCTCCCCTCGGCTTTTTCACTCTAAAACTGACCCTCTAAAGCGAGTTAATCTTTTATTAATCTTCAGACCTGTATATTTTAACTTTCTGAGGCTCATTCTGATGAACACATACCCCAGTACAATCGCTACACCCATATTTACCTCAGAGCTGTTATTACTGTATCCACTGTTTACAGCTAGCTGCTGCTAACGCTGCTCAGTTCACCTGAAGTACATTTAGCCTAGCTGTTAGCTCTCCTCGGCTATTTCACTCTAAAACTGATCCTCTAAAGCGAGTTCATCTTTTATTAATCTTCAGACCTGTATATTTAACTTTCTGGGGCTCATTCTGATGAACACACACCCCACTACAGTCACTACACCCACATTTATACTCGGAGTGGGCTGTGTTTTGCTCCCCAGTGTTACCCGCCGCCATTTTCTCTGGCTGAAGCAGGCTGAGAGCTGGTGAGGCCGCAGTGCATGATGGGATGCAGTACATCAGGAAGATAGCTCCACCTGTATACTAGAACCTCTGACTGGAGTAGAACACCATCCGGGGATCTTCAGGACACTACAGATCTTAAATTTGCATGGATACTGCAGACAACGTACTGCTTTTAGACAGATTTACTATGTGAGTAGTATGTAGTATGCCAGTTCGTTTACAGCCTATGAATGATTTATTTGTCTGTTTTAAGTTTGCCTGTTGATCATGAGTTCCACTTTTATGACTTTTATTACATTTCTTCTCACTTAAATTAAATCTTTATTGTTCTTTTAATTTTTTGACAGTTTATACTGTTTGATTTTATTTCAAATTTGTTCTACATAGTATTATGTTCAATTTAGTATTTTATTTATTTATTATTTTATTTAATAAAAAATTAATTTATTTAATATAATTTTAGCTAGCCCTAAAATCCATTTTCATTTCTTTTTCATTCCCTAGAATGCTTTGAAAACAAGGGTCACCCTACATTTACGGCATTTAGCTGATGCTCTTATCCAGAGCGACTTACAAGGTTTACGACTTACAGGTAGGCCAATGTAGTGTTAGGAGTCTTGCCCAAGGACTCTTATTAGTGTAGCAGAGCATAGTCACCTAGACTGGGATTTGAACCCCAGTCTCCCACGTGTAGAGATGGCACTCTGGGTAGTAGTGTTACCCGCTGAGCTACACCAACCACCCTCAAAGTACACTCCTATGCGATGATGAGTGTACTTTGGCGTGAAAATTATAATGAGTTTTTAAAATAGTTTAAATATTATAATTATATATTAAAATAGTTTTTGGAATTTCAGTGGATTGTCACGGGACATTAATTTTGCATGTTTGCGCTAAACTAAAACAATGTTATTTTAACCTGTCCAACTTTAAATTAAGAAATTTTCCCCTTTATGGTGGAACGGAACATTCAATTAAGAAGGTGGCAAATAGGAACATCAACCATGCACCGCTGACAGTTTGGTTCCTTGCGAAAAGCACAAAAAGTGCCAACACCTGGAGCCCAGCCTGGAACAGTAAATTTCTCCACAAAATCCACCAGTTTGATTTTATCTTCAATTTGTTCTACATAGTCTTTTGTTCAATTTAGTATTCCAGATTAAAATCCATTTTAATTTTTTTTTTCAATACCTTAAGATGTAAATGCTGGGTTACACTGAAAAGAAGGGTCACCTTCAAAGTTCACTACTAGTTTCCGATGATGAGCGTATTTCTGAGTGAAAATTAAGGTTGAATGATTAACTGATTGCATTTGGGAACAATAATAGTTTTTGAGATTTCAATGGATTCTCACTGGACATTAATTTCGCATGTTTCCTTGTTAACTAAACAATGTTATTTTAACCTCAGGAGGTTAATACTGTCAATTCTTTCCACCAAAAAAAGCAGTAGCCTTTTGTGTTACGCATAAAGCCATAAAAACGATGGATTTTTCAGTAGCTGCCAAGCTAACCTGAATAAAGCCAGTCTGGAAAACATTTCACAGCCAGTTTTGTTTGCCAGGTTGTATTTTGTTAGTTTCAGGCTAATTTCAGTCTGAGTCACGGTTACCCTGTCTCGGCTGCCAAGTGAAAAGTTTGCTTCAGGGCAGCGTCAGGTTCGGAATTCGATAAGTCCTGTTGTCCCAGGGATATTACTGTCATTATGGACAAAAACCCGCTTGCTTTTGTTTGCGATGGGGCACTTCTCGAAGAAAACCAGATTGTGTTGTGGGAACCATGTGTGTGTGTAACACTGAACTGAAGGCAACAACACATTTAGGAGCTTGATGTTGTCTGCGACAGGGCAACACTGAAAACGCTTCTTACTTGAGCTTAGGTTTTGGGGTGCTGAGGACGCTCTCGTTGTCTTCCATCTCAGGGCCACTGTCGCTCTGATTGTACACCTCTAGGCTGTCATACAGCAGGTCCAGATCCTCCTCCACTTCTTGGGTCTGATCCACTGGGTCCGAATCCAGAACCTGCGTCCACAAAAACACCCACTTATGCCTCCTTTCTAGGGGCTTACGTGCGAAACCCATAGCACTGATAATGGCTGAGCGGTGGAGCGACTGATGACGTGTTCATCTGGTTTAAAGGATGGAAAGCCGTTTCTTTATATTCCAATTTGCATTTCCAAAGCAAGACGCTCACAATGCTGGAACACGGCCTAATCCCGAGCTCTTTACACCTTAGCATCTTTCACTGTGGCATCTGTGGAGGTGCCGGATGACGCTCCATTGCGAACGTGGGGGCTACAGTAGCTACTGCAACATATTTCAGCGACATGTATTTCAGACCTCCAGATAAGTGAATCATTTTTATCTGTCATCGCACATAAGCCTGCTTCCTGTAATCTGTTATAAGACTAAGAAGCTCATAGAGGGCCACAGTAACTGTCAATGGAGATGACATTTAGATACGGACTAATGAAGCCATGGCTTGTCTGAAGCCCTCAATAAAATTTCAAGTTATTAAAGTCAGATTTCATAACTGATCAATATTGCTGGCCCAGCAGGAGCCCGTTATGAAGCTGGTGTTGACAGGCTTTAGGTCATTAGTTCTTTGTTCAGGGAAACGGTCAGAATTCTCAGCCCCATGGCACGCTCCCAAAGTACAGTTCCAGAATTCCGGGTGATCTATGATTGATTCATCACTCCGGGGAACACGCTTCTAGAGTCATGTGGTGGCGTGCTTTGCAGCACTACAGGTGGCGCTTGGCAGTGCACATAGTGATTGTGTATACGGGTTGTGTACAGCTGCTTGGCCATGTGCCCATGTTATGAAGCTCCACACAGTTCTTGTGCTGATGTCGCTTCCAGAGGTAGTCTGGACAACCGTAGAGGATAAGCAGTGTGCTACACCCTTCGACGGCCCTCCTCTCAGTGGTCTACCGCTTGGTGGCTGAGCTGTTGTTGCTCCTAGACTGTTGTCTGGGGCAGCTCTAGCAGGACAGAAAGTCAACTGATGGTTGTCACTGAGCTGTTCAGTACAATCCATTCTACCGCCAGTGTTCGTCTATGGAGACTGCATGGCTATGTGTTTGATTTTGTACACCTGTCAACAACAGATGTGGCTGAAACACCTGAACTCATAATATTAAGCTACTCCCATACATGCTGACTGTCTTCCCTGGGGTGGATGGGGTCTTTCAGCAAGAAAATGCAAAATGCCACACGGCTAGAAATGTCAGACACTGTTTAGAGGACCATGATCAGGACTTCCAAGTACTGTGGGACTGCAGTGCTATTGGGAAGGAAGATAAAGGTGACCAGGATCAATAACTGATGATAAATCTAGACTGATATGATCAATATTTATTGAGCTACACATACAGAAGTCTCTCAGTACGGCGTCAGACAGCCATGTTTGCTGATAGTGATAGTGCGGTGTTGGGTCAGTAAGGTACAGTGATAAGGCCCGTCTTTGCTTACGTCACATGCACGGCTGAGCGTGAAACTGGAATCATTAGCATGTCTCATAATGTCAAATCTACCCACCGAGTTTAATTCCAGTGGGTTGATATTTTTCGATGATGAGTGTAATATTTTTATTATTGCTCCCATTGCTATGTTCATGATCCATGGATTCCCAGGGATGCATTCAAAGACAATCAGGCAACACATCACATCACCTCAGACATCAGAGGACAAATTAGGTCCTGGGAGGTTGACCACTTTAAAGGAGACGGAACTTTTAATATAAGTCAATGGAACCAGACGTTTTCCCTAAGTCATTGAAGCCATTTCTATTAGTCATGCGATTTAGGCCCAGTGTAAAGGGCAACACACTTTCAAATTATGTCAAAAAGTGAAAAACAACAACAGGAACCTACAAATTTTTGTTTTCCGGGAACAGCGGCATATTAATCACGACGAGTGGGGCAATAAAAATATTCCAAAACAACTACAAAATATCCCGTTCCTTTCCTCAGAATGTTTTTAGACTCCTCCTTGGGATGATATCATTGTGGAGATGCCAGCTTTTGTTGTGACAGATGCAATATACAGTATACGCAAGCCACTTCAAGTGTGTCATCCAGCAATGCTTTGATTACCCCTGGCAATGATGTCGGTCAGCTGACGGATTGAGGGCAGCCAGGCAGTGTAGTTTAGTGGTAATGTGTTAGCGTAATGTCCTCACTTTCAACCAGCCAGCTGCAACTCTGATGGCCTGGAATATCTAGGTCACTTCCTGTTTGAGTCAGGGATAATGTGAGTGCGAAGCTGCTGGCGAGAATCATGGGATACATGGCTGAAGCTACAGAGGCTGGCGAACACAGCTAAACCTAGACACTAAAGCAGCCAGGCGGAGCACGGCTCCTCTCACTGTCCTGCAGAATCGCCCTCTGGTAAGGTCATATCAGGGTCACGTGTATGAGGCTGAAGCATAGGCGACAGCACTAAGACGAATACTGTCTTTTGTTCCCCGCCCGGTTTGACTGACGTCCAATAACCTGCCAGGAAAACACAGCTATGGATTCATGATTAAAACTGGGGCTGCTCCAATAACGGATTCATTTGACGGGAAGATAAAGCGTCCGCGGCGAGACGGGCTGCGCGGCAGCGGCTGGCAAAGCAATTTCCTGCATTGTGCTGTATCGGAGAGTCAAACTCACCTCGTCTGACACTTTGAACCTCTTCAGAAGGGCAACAAACTTCTGCTTGAAATTTGGTTGCTGGAGAAAGAGAAAGAAAACACATACGAGCCGTTCAGCTTTAAAATATCCACAGCTATAACTGCAGCTAAAGTAGCTGACCTAAATGCTATTAAGCCACTTCATCACACGGGGGAAAAATAAACAAGAATGGAAGGATGAACTATTCCTCTTTGTCACGATTCCACAAGCAGGAGACCCTACGGGGAGTTCAGAGTAAACAGATTTAAAAAATTATATCTCGTGCCAATAAATGCCATGTTTCCCCCTGACAGGAGCAAACACCAGACAAGCGGTATACACAGCAAATCAGGTCAGCTAGAACGTAAACTTTTTTTTTTAAACACGTCAGATTGATCTAAATATTCGCAAGAGATGGGAGCACGTCTGAAAACCCACTGGGTCGAACCCACTGTGTTAGTATTTCAGCTGTTTCTGTGGCGTATGTGTCTAAGAGACCTATAGGAGTCTATATTGGTCTAGCACTAGTCGACACAGTGATCTCAGCCTGACATTTCTGCTCAGCTTAGCCTCAGAGGATTAAGTCACCTTCCATGGCCTTCCAGAGAGAAGGCAACAGGTCACAAAAGGAAACCTAGTCAGCCAAAGCCACACCACAGGGCACAAATCTGATCTGGCCTTTATCTTACTAAGCTCTCCTGGGATAGGAAGGAAATAAATAAATAAATAAATAAATCCAATAAAAACCCGACCTGGTGTAAAGACGCAAACTGTATAAGTGGTGTGCCCCACAGCTCTATTCTGGGGCCCATTCTTTTCCTACACACCCTTGTCATAGAAGTGGTCCGGATCATTTTCCTCCGCGATTTCTTCGGCTTGCGCTGAACATCGTCGTCCTCGTCGTACAGGTCCTGTGGTAGGGTTCGTGTTAGTCCAAGTTCATCACAGTGTGAATTAGAAAGGAAAGCTCATAAACGGAGTAGCGTGCAGTTAATTCAAAGACCTCTCTTTATAGTTTACGACATACGGACAGAAAGCCTACTGAGAGGCGGCTCTTACCTGAGCCTGAACGGCATCGTCACTGGCCTCCTGCTCTGATGAGTAGCTGTCGTCATCATCTTCCGAATAGTTATCCATATCTGGAGATCGATCTGGGAAGAAAAATAAAAATGCCTTCATACCTCCTAACCAACAAGCATCCGACAACAGCCTCTATCTTCTGGAACCCTACCTCGTCCTATGTGTAATCTGTTCAGAGAAACGGGATCTTGGATTTTGTAAGGCAAACCATTGTTAAGATATACACTCATCTAGGCCTGTACCCGACTCAGGATTTTGTCAGTCGAATCGGATTTGCCCGTCCTTTTCGACGATTCGGCTACTCGTTCATGTGTTTTCTACATGTACCTTATCTAGTAATCAGTAAATCAATCTGCATACGGTTCAGATCTGACGTCCTCCTCATTTAGAAAGTCAGCAGAGTCACAGGAGCATATTTCTGAACTAAAAGAGGCGGGGCTTATGATGATCGATCTGAACTGGAGCCTGATTTAATTACAGGATACAGCGCCGGGCAGCAGCGCGTATTTATGCTAAACATTAGCGCTTATAGCTTCTAGTTTTTTAATCTCACTTCTAACAGCTCATAAATAATGACCTGCTACATAAAACCAGGTTAGTCCATATTTAAATGATGTATAGGGTATTATTACCTGTGCTGAAATAATTCTCTCTCGTTTATCAGCAGGCGTATAAACTGACTGTACTTATCCTTAAATAAAGATAATCTCAGCTGTAGGTGAATAAATATAAATATCTGTAATTTAGGTTCTAAAATAATGGAATTATAATGAAACAAACGTCTTCGGCCCGTTTCTCCTTCACCGCAAACAGCCGTTATGTCTAAACAGAAAGTCAGCTCCCTCGTTTGAAGCAGTGTTGGATGTCTGACTAAATGAAGAGCAGAATTTGGTTTAATTTGTTCAGATTCTCTTCTTCAGAAGCTCCTCCAGGCTTTCTCTGAGACATTGTTCCCCCCGTGTTTCTCAGCTTCACAGCTTCAGCTTCCTTTAACCATGAACCACCAGCGTGCGGCGTCACACGGATTTAATTTTTTAGCAAGCCTGCGTCACAGCCCAGCTAGAACTCACATATATATATTTATTATTCCCCTTTAATAATTATTAACATGTCTTTTTACATTCTTAAAGTTATTGTGCATTTTTGTAAGCTTTAGGTCACAGTTGTCAGTCTACTTGAAAGGTCTTAGTCGACTTAAACGGTCGCCGACAGACGATTCGATTCGTCAACTTCTAGAGGGCAGCCCTACACTCATCATCAAAAGAACAGCTGCAACCTGAAAGAATAAACTGGCAGGGATGAAACTTGGTGGGAAGGTTTGACATTGTGAGACATGTGAATGTTTCCAGTCTCATGCTCGGCCGCACATGTGATGTAGGCAGGTACAGGGATTATCTCTGTACCTGCCAGACCCAACAGCAACGACTGCAGACATCCAGCGAGCAGTGGTGTCCTCCATGAGTCATCCTGTTAGTGCAGCACCATCGGCAGACGGCTGCACCACGCAGGACTACATGCACACAGACCGTTACCACGACTGTCCTTAACACCACGTCACCGTCACCAAAGACTGCAGTGGTGTCGTACCATACTGTCATGGAGTGACTCAGAATGGCAGCGGGTCATTTTCAGTGACGAGTCCCGCTTTAGTCTTGGTGGAGACGACCAACGAATAGAGGCATCGTGGTCAGCACCAAGATGAACGGTTTGCTGTCACGCGACACACGTCCAGAAGGCCTGGTGTCACTCCACCTCCACCCCTACCGCACCATCTGCAGGAACTGTGTGAGGATATTCAAGCTGCATGGGATGGATTATCACAGGACACCACGAGGAACCTCTACAGCTCCATACCGAGACAGCTGGCATGTTGGGTTAGCAACTGAGAGACAGACTTCTGTATGTGTCGCTCGTTAAATACTGCACATATCCGTCTAAATTTACCATCAGTTATTGCTCCTGGTAACCTTTATCTTGAGTGTACTTCCATTGCTGGCAGCGACACAGACCACCGTTAATGCACTACAGCTTACAGTCTAAGTGTGGGAAAGCTTGGCCTGTGCGGCTGTGGCCTGAACACTGCTGAGTGGATGATGGGAAGACCTCTCCAAGTGGGGCCCGCTGTGGTGCCTTAATGCACTCAACTGTAACTGCTCCGGTGGGCTCACTTGTTTATATAATGAACAGCTTACAACCAAGCCACTTTAGCCCAACGCTAATGGAATATCTAACCGGGGGCACATGCGGCCTGGAGGTTTGGATCTATATCCTGCCCACCTTTACCAAAGTACTATGAAGCAAACTATGTAGTTCTCATTGTAATAGGAAACAGTGGGAGTTTAGAGCCTCCTGTTGTTGTTCTAGATCCAAGCTTGAATGCTGGTCTAGCGGTTTCGGTTCTAGAGCTCACCTGAAGCTTTGGCTTTTGCTCCTGGTTGGCCGCTGCCATCCTCAGGGTCAATGGGCTGACTAGATAAAGAGTACACACTCAGTTCTGCTGCACGAACGGGGGCTTCCTTCACGTTGCTGTGGAGACCTAGAATCTGGCCTCCGTCTGTTGGGTGCTGCATCACCTAGAGACACAGAAACGCAGTTGCATAAATGTTGAACAAGCCCCTCCTGCTGCCCCCAATCCCCCCCAACACCAAAAGACACATACATGCTTACTACACTCCTTTACAGCTCTGGATTCCATTTGCACGTCCTTTCTCTATCCTCATCTCATTTCACTTCTGCGTTCTGTTATCTGTCCCTATTTGGAGAGGGGGGTGGCTGGGTGACGCTGACTGCTCCGTCTATCCTGCACTCGGGCAGAAGAGAAGCTATCTCTTTGTTCCCCTAGTTAGCCGTCTGCCGAATGACGGCCACTCCGTCATTCTCACCGAAGCTTTGGCGGAGTGGCGCTCGGAGCTTGCGGGGGTGCAACTGGTGAAACTAATTGCAGGTATCTGAAGGAACGTCAGGAGGCTGCATAGACGGTGCCAGTCTGCCCACGCGTTCACATAATGGAGCTCGCGCGCACACGCATGCACACGCGCACTAAATGCCAGGTTGGTGTAGCAAAGAAAAATCAGTAGGGGGAGGTGAGGGGCAGTTCTCCACATTATTAACCCGAGTAAGAGAACCTCCAGAGACAGCTCTGTCAAAACGGCATGCAAGAGAGAAAAACGGGAATCTCTTTCTCTTTTTTCCCTCCTCCTTCACAAAGGCTTTGTTTATGCAGTCTTTCAGAAATCTCAGGAGGAGCCAAACTGGGGTCAGCCACTTAACTCCATGTCTTTTAATAGCTGTTTATCTAAGGGTTTTTATCTAAGGGTGCGAGTTTTAGGTCTCCGTACGAGGATGGACCTTCTCGCGTATGATCTAATCGTGTCTGTGGAAGGAAGGATCCTTGTCTGGACCAGAAGGCTGCAATGGAATCTATTGGAAGTGTCTGCTTTCCTCAGATGTGGTTAAGGTGGCCACTTTCATTACACCAAAAAGGAGGACATCCCACCCCCAAAAGGAGGAGATCATACAGGGGGTGGGTGGGGGGATAACCTAACCTATATAACACATGAATTATTGCCTATCTGAATGGAAGACATTCGTGAGTCAGACTGGAGCTTACTCACTGACTAGCATTTAGAGGGCTGACCTGGAGTTAGCTGGTTGGTGCGTCACATGACCTTGGTAAACCAATGAAATCTAAGCCATTTCTTCAGGACTAATAGGCGTCCGTCCAGGTGCTGCGCCATATGGTGAACTGGGAGTTGAAAAACCGGACTGTCTGGCCTAAAACCGGACGTGTGGTCACCCTAGATGTGGTTTGTGCACCCACATCAGACTTCAACGGAGCAACTGAGTTTCACAGTGACATTACACTGGAAGCAGAAGTTACCAGGAAGTCCCGGAGACTACGTGACTGCATCACAGAGGTCCAGACACAAATTAGGCTCCGGAGCTATGTGAGGTGCCATTGTCGGTTTTTGCAGATAACAGTACATCATACAGTGCCACAAACCACATAACCAAATCTGCCTGCATTGGAGCTGAGCAAGAGCTGGCCTCTGGGGAGATGCCATGCAGATGTGGGATGTGTAGATATATATAATTCTGTCTCCCTCTCAGAGAGCCCAAACAGCTCCATGCAGTTCAAGGTAAGTGTGTGATGATTTGCATGGTGCCAACTGGTGGCATTAATAAGGTTGCATTACATGTTGGCCTGTTAGCAAAATGCTATCCCATACAGTGTGTATTAGTAAGTGATGAGTTCATCTTACAATAACAGCAACAATATCATTTTGATGGTACACTGGCCTTATAATAGGGAGAAAGGCATGGCAGTCATTGCCACTCCAGGCCCAGAACATCTGCAAGAGCTGTGTAACGCTTTACAGCACCATGTCTCAACAACTACTACAGCTCTTCAACAACTACTACAGACAACCATGAATCTTTAACAACGACAGATCTTAAACTACTTCAGTGGTGTCCTGTCAATTTAGTGAATCGAACCGGTGACCCTCCGGTCACAAAGCCGATTCAGTGGTGTCCTGTCGGTTCAGGGAATCGAGCGGGTAACCCTCCGGTCAGAATGTCGATTCAGTGGTGTCCTGTCAGTTCAGGGAATCGAACCGGTGACCCTCCGGTTACAAAGCCAATTCAGCGGTGTCCTGTCGGTTCAGGGAATCGAACCGGTAACCCTCCGGTCACAAAGCCGATTCAGTGGTGTCCTGTCAATATAGGGAATCAAACCGGTGACCGTCCGGTTACAATGCCGATTCAGTGGTGTCCTGTCGGTTCAGGGAATCAAACCGGCGACTCTCCGGTCAGAATGTCGATTTAGTGGTGTCCTGTCAGTTCAGCCTATCGAACCGGTGACCCTCTGGTCACAAAGCCGATTCAGTGGTGTCCTGTCGGTTCAGAGAATCGAACCAGCAGCTCTCCGGTCACAAAAGCTGATTCAGTGGTGTCCTGTCAGTTCAGCGAATCGAAAAGCGCAACCCGCTGGTCACATGGCTGGTTCAGTCCTGCCCTATCAGTTCAGGGAATTAAACCAATGACCCCCAGAGCAAATCAGAGCAAATTTCACATTAGGCTGCTCCAAAGCATCAGTTATACAGGAAATGGGAAACAAATATGGTGACCAAAGAGTGTTTTAATACAGACTGAGCACTGGACAGACCTAGCTGTGTGGTGTATTTTCTTTCCCACCTCTGCCATGTTGATGACCCCCACAGCCAGGGTTTTGTATCCTAGAATGGTCCGGTTCTTATAGCGCTTCCTCCTTTGAAGCATGATCTGTAAGCGGTTGGCATCTCTCTTCAGGAAGTGTGGATACTGAGGAGAAAGGGAAAACAGCAGGAAGACATATTACAGAGATAAAGCGAAAGAGAGGTGAGGCAGAGAACACAACGAGTCGCCGACTCGCCTGGACTGTTACAGAATATTACATCACTTTGGACTGAAGCAATGTAGCGTCCCTGCCTGTTCCCACAGGAATTCTCTCACTCTCTCTCAAACACACAAACACAGACGCACACACACACACACACACACTCACTCACTCACAAACACACACACACACACACTCATACACACTTAAACACACACACACGTACTTTGATCCTGTTCAGTCCACCTCCACCAGGCATCAGCTTTGATATCTGACCAAAAACATAACTGGCTAAAAACTGGGAAGCTTTAGAGGGACACGGGGTGGAATGTGTAAACACTGCTGGGCTTCTGAGCATAGCCAGCTCTTCAAATCAGCCTCCAGCCACCTTCCGACTCCTCTTTCTGAGTTTTGCTCTTGAAAACAACCTGGTAACCGTGCAACCGACGAATCAATGACACACCCAGCCACTGAACGTTGGTGTATCTGTCAGTGCTTTCATGACCCTCTCATCAAAACTTAACATTATCTTCATATCAGTGATTTTACCGAATAGAGATCAATGACAACCCTATAAACCTGAGAGTACGAGCTCTCCATGGTCTCGACAGTACTGCGCATTCCTGTGTAACTGCATTCAGAGGAAAACCTAGTACCATCCACTGAGGCAACAGGGCGGCAGGTCATGGCTGACAGCTAGTGCTGGTTACAGGGACGCAGGAGGTGTTTTGGGTTTGGTTACAGGGATGCAGGAGGTGTTATAGGTTTGGTCACAGGGACGCAGGAGGTGTTTAGGTTTGGTAACAGGGACGCAGTAGGTGTTTAGGTTTGGTCACAGGGACGCAGGAGGTGTTATAGGTTTGGTTACAGGGACGCAGGAGGTGTTTAGGTTTGGTTACAGGGACGCAGGAGGTGTTATAGGTTTGGTTACAGGGACGCAGGAGGTGTTTCAGGTTTGGTTACAGGGACGCAGGAGGTGTTTTGGGTTTGGTTACAGGGACGCAGGAGGTGTTTAGGTTTGGTTACAGGGATGCAGGAGGTGTTATAGGTTTGGTCACAGGGACGCAGGAGGTGTTTTGGGTTTGGTTACAGGGACGCAGGAGGTGTTTTGGGTTTGGTTACAGGGGGATGCAGGAGGTGTTTTGGGTTTGGTTACAGGGATGCAGGAGGTGTTTCAGGTTTGGTTACAGGGGGACGCAGGAGGTGTTATAGGTTTGGTAACAGGGACGCAGGAGGTGTTATAGGTTTGGTTACAGGGACGCAGGAGGTGTTATAGGTTTGGTTACAGGGACGCAGGAGGTGTTATAGGTTTGGTTACAGGGGGACGCAGGAGGTGTTTCAGGTTTGGTTACAGGGACGCAGGAGGTGTTTAGGTTTGGTTACAGGGGGACGCAGGAGATGTTATAGGTTTGGTTACAGGGGGATGCAGGAGGTGTTTTAGGTTTGGTTACAGGGGGACGCAGGAGGTGTTATAGGTTTGGTTACAGGGGGACGCAGGAGGTGTTATAGGTTTGGTTACAGGGACGCAGGAGGTGTTTCAGGTTTGGTAACGGGGATGCAGGAGGTGTTATAGGTTTGGTTACAGGGACGCAGGAGGTGTTATAGGTTTGGTTACAGGGGGACGCAGGAGGTGTTTCAGGTTTGGTTACAGGGACGCAGGAGGTGTTATAGGTTTGGTTACAGGGACGCAGGAGGTGTTTAGGTTTGGTTACAGGGCTGCACTATATACATCGTTCAGCACTGTCAGTACAATGAGCACATGTGCAATACCCACACTGCAGGGTGTGCAATGATCAGTAAGACAAACTGAGGGGCAGTAAGCACTTCCCCGGAGCGGTGTGCAGCCCTATCCACGCTGCCCTGGGAGCAACTGGGGGTTAGGTGCCTTGCTCAAGGGTCCTTCAGTTGTGGCCTGTTGAATCAAACCGGCGACCCTCCAGTCACAAGGCTGATTCCCTTACATATCGGAAACTTGCACAGTTCCTGATTGTGCACAGATTATAGAGCATTGAAGTTCCAGAAAATATGATTCACCTTGCACAACAGGGGTAAGAAGTCAACTGTCAGCTTTTATTATTATTATTATTATTATATTATTATTATTATTATTATTATTATTATTATTGTTGTTGTTGTAAATAATAATAATAATAATAATAATAATAATAATAATAATAATTCCACTCCAAACATTTTATGAAGAATGTTTGTTTTCTTAATAACGCTGTTGACGACATCTGGTGAGAATTCCTGAATATTTTTCCATATTGCAATATACACTGAAGGGAAAAATGAATATTACAGTATCGTGCAGACCTAAGAGACGTCATGCAAATGTCCCATCCTGTCCTGTCTTGCCCGCTTGTCTCTGGTTTTCTGTTTCCGTCTCCGTTTCCTAAATGACTTCCATGTGCCGTTTGTTGTCCTGTGCCATGTGCTTCTGTTTGTTTTGG
>JAMWET010002029.1:507500-510000 GCA_024036415.1 Prochilodus magdalenae | reverse complement strand
ACTGTGAACAATTCTGACTCAGCGAGATTCTCTATAATGAATCTGATTCTGATTCTGACATATCAACCATTAATTATGCAGAAATTCTGAAATACTGGTGGACTTCCCCTTTAAAGGGGATGACAGACTGGCATGAATCTCCATACGGTATGAGCGTGCAATACAACCTCACTGTCTATAGACAAATAATGAAATCAATGAATTGGGGAGGGAAGGGGGCGGAGCTCCTGAAGGAGCACTGAAGATGAGAGGGTGTATGTGTCTTGCTGTTGAGCCTCCGAGGTCCAGTCCTGCTTCTGGTAGGATACTTGCCCACGCCAAACACACGGTTTAGGTAACAAACCACACATTTAGGCAGGCCTTGTTCATTCAGGGCTGGAGCTAAATTGGCAGTGCCTCAGATGCAGGGCTGGGTGCTTCAGGGCAGCAGTATAATGTGACCTTAAAGGACTATCCTTATCTGCTCCTCCAGAGAGCCTTAAATAGACTTCCAATTAATTAAGACTTTAAGGATTTGACTTCCGATCCAGAATAAGCTCGGAGGCTAAGGAGTATTGTGAGATCCGTCGCCTCAGCATGCCTACCTGGTGAGGTAGCCAGTGACAGTACAAAAACAGGAGTGACCTTCCAGTCAATTCTCAATTCTGAATGCCTTTAATACAACCCACTAGGATTGTTGGGCTCAGATCAGTCGTACACTCATTATCAAAAGAACAGCTGCACCCAGAAGGAGGTGTGGGAGTGCGGTGCTGTTGGGAAGGAAGATAAAGGTCACCAGGATCAATAACTGATGATAAGTTTAGACTGATATGATCAATATTTATTGAGCTACACATACAGAAGTCTGTCTCTCAGTATGGCGTGGGGCCACCGTGTTTGCTAACTCAACACGCCAGACGTCTCGGTATGGAGCTGTAGAGGTTCCTAATGGTGTCCTGTGATAATCCATCCCATGCAGCTTGAATATCCTCACACAGTTCCTACAGATGGTGCGGTAGGGGTGGAGGTGGAGGGACACCAGGCCTTCTGGACGTGTGACAACAAACCGTTCATCTTGGTGCTGACCACGGTGCCTCCACACACGGATTCGTTGGGCGTCTCCACCAAGACTAAAGCGGGACTCGTCACTGAAGATGACCCGCTGCCATTCTGAGTCACTCCATGACAGTCTGGTACGACACCACTGCAGTCTTTGGTGACGGTGACGTGGTGTTAAGGACAGTCGTGGTAACGGTCTGTGTACATGTGGTCCTGTGTGGTGCAGCCGTCTGCCAGTGGTGCTGCACTAACAAGATGACTAATGGAGTCACTCAGTGGCAGTTGTGGCTGTTGGGTCAGTCAGGTACAGGGATAAGGCCCATCCAGGCTTACGTCACACGCACGGCTGAGCATGAAACTTGAATCTCAAACCAGCGACCTGAGCAACCGCTATTTAGATAATGAGTGTTTGAATACAAGACGAGCTTGCATTAAATGCTGAAATTAAAATGCTTGTTTGTGACACACACACACACACACACACACACACACACACACACACACACACATACACACACACAGACACACACACATACACGTGCATACACACACACACATACACACACAGACACACACACACATACACACACAGACACACACACAGACACAGACACACACACACACACACACACACACACACATACACACAGACACACAGACACACACATACACGTGCATACACACACACACATACACACACACACACACACACACACACACACACACACACACACACACACACACACACACACACACATACACACAGACACAGACCCACACACACACAGACACACACACACACGTGCATACCCACACACATACACATGCATACACACACACACATACACATACACACACAGACACACACACTCACACATACACACAGACACAGACCCACAGACACACACACACACACAGACACACACAGACAGACACAGATACACAGACACACACACTCCTACAAACAAACAGACACACACATACACACACACACACACACACAGACACACACTGACACACACTGACACACACTGACACACACACACAGATACACAGACACACACACACACACACACACACACAAACACACACACACACACACACACACACACACAGACACACACACAGACACAGATACACAGACACAGAGACAGACACAGAGACAGACTCCTACAAACACACAGACAGTATGGCTGAAGAGGCCTGTAAGGAATGCCGAGGGCCTCCTAGAGCTCTGAAATAAACCTCTCTGTGAATCCACCACACATCTTTCTCAGTCCCCCTCCACCCATCTTATCCTTTCACTTCACTGTTCCCACTGAACAAGCTGTCACCTTGGCAACAGCTCACAGTTACCACCGTGCCATGTGTGAAGGGCTCCGAGCTGCACAAGAGACAGAAAGAGGCAGACAATGGAAACACACAGATGCACAGTCGTACCTGAATCTTGACGGCGATGACC
>JAMWET010002029.1:480000-502500 GCA_024036415.1 Prochilodus magdalenae | reverse complement strand
CCTGAGAACCGGCACCCACCCCAGTCGTTTATACTGACCATGTTCATGATCCGGGGTGGGGGCCTGAATGCTCTAGGAGGAGATCGAAGGACTAAAGATTACATTAGACATCCCACACTACAGGATCACCTGGGAAGGTAATCGTTCAAGATCAGCCAGATATCGGGAGACTCTTTACGATCGTGGGGAGGAGCAAATCAGCCCTGTTATCCAGCAGTGTGGTAGACTACGATAAACGACTGCTCGCTCACCTTCTCATTTATCCCCGTCCATGACATGCCGCATTGTTATCACTGTCATTCGCTTTGTCTGTGGGTGGTCATGAGGTTTCGGCTCATCAGTGCATACAGAGACGCGTGCAGAGACAGCGTTACTCTGTTCCATGAACACGACCGAACATGATATTATGTCAGTAATTTCATGCGTACCGTCTCCTCTTCGTGGGGGCGTGCTGCGAGAGCAGGTACTGACAGAAAGCAAACATTTCAAGATGCACAACCTGCTGCAGGTGACCTCTGCCAATCGCCCACATTTAGCCCAGTCGCTCCATAAAATCACTTATGGCTCACCCACCTTCTCTCTCTCTCCCTCTCTCTCTCTCTCTCTCTCTCTCTCGCTCACCACATTTCTCACGCACAAACAACAGCACTTAACTGCTAACGACGCCTCCGCTAAACTGCCTAATTAGCCTGACTGAAGGAACAGGTGCCCCGCTTCCCTTGTTCTCAGCTCTCTATGGCAGAGATAGACAGAGAGAGAGAGAGAGGGATAGACACAGAAAGAGAGAGACAGAGAGAGAGAGAGAGAGAGAGAGAGAGAGAGAGAGAGAGAGAGAGAGAGAGACAGAGAGAGAGAGAGAGAGAGAGAGAGAGAGAGACAGAGAGAGGGAGAGAGAGAGAGAGACAGAGAGAGAGAGAGAGACAGAGAGAGAGAGAGAGACAGAGAGAGAGACAGAGAGAGGGAGAGAGAGAGAGAGAGGGAGAAGGAAAGAGAGAGAGAAAGAGAGAGAGACAGAGAGAGAGAGAGAAAGACAGAGAGAGAGAGAGAGAGAGAGAGAGAGAGAGAGAGAGACACACAGAGAGAGAGACAGAGAGAGACAGAGACACACAGAGAGAAAGACAGAGAGAGAGAGAGACAGAGAGAGACCGAGACACACAGAGAGAAAGACAGAGAGAGAGAGAGAGAGAGAGAGAGAGAGAGAGAGAGAGAGACAGAGAGAGAGAGACACAGAGAGAGACAGAGAGAGAGAGAGAGAGAGAGAGAGAGAGAGAGAGAGAGAGAGAGAGAGAGAGAGAGAGAGAGAGAGAGAGAGAGAGAGATAGAAGAGACTAAGACCCAGGGAAAGGTGAGCGTACGCAGGGTTCACTCTGGGGAGCAAGGCATGGCAAAAAAGCTCATAAGCCCTCCGAGCGGAAACAGTTTTCAGCGCACTGGGAAAGTACAAGCCGGACTCTGGAGCGCTGGTCACGACGTGATTTGAATGTCAATGAAAAGATGTGGGCCGGGCCTTCAAAACATGCTCCAAAGGGAACAATCCAATTTACCTTGAAACACGGCACGAGAGCAGCGCGGATTAAATCACGAGGAGACGCAGCTGTCGCACTTTAACCACCGTGCTGACATTTACCGCGATCAAATCTTGCTGCAGGTAAAAGCACACGTTGCCTTTTTACGACCTCCATTCATTCTGTACCGAGTGAATCTCGATCTCGTCTTGTACGGTAAACAAGCTGCCTGGCCAGAACAATAAGTCTTACACTCTAACGGATCTGTGGGACGGGACCTCCTTTGGTTTGGACTCCATCATGCAATTCGACAACCTTATGCAACGTCGCAACACTGATTTCCACCCAGAGCTGCTTTCATATTGGCTGACATCTTGTATTGAGGCCGGGAGAGTCGAACCACTCCGTCCAGTCTTCTCCAGCACATCCCAAAGGCTTCCACCGGAGTTCGGGCCAGCACTCTGGGTTGGCCAGTTCATGTGTGAAGATGACGCTCTTCCACAATCTGAGCCCTATGGATCTCGACACTGTCGTCCTGGAACACGGCCTGACCATCAGGGAAGAATATATCCAGTGATGTCGAGTGACTCGGCGGTTTATCCAAGACATTCAGGTGGTCAGCTGACTTCATACTATGGCCACATAACGTTGCTGAGCTGAGACCTGACCAACTGAAGCAACCCCAGATCATAACACTGCCTCCAGAGGCTTGCACAGTGGGCACTATGCCTGAAGGGTACACCCATCGCTCTGGAATAGGGTCAATCTGGATTCAATCAGATCACATGACCTTGAAGCTCAGTCGTTAATTCAGTCGTCTGTCCCCGGGAATGCTCTTCCTGTCATTCAAAACATAGTCATGAGTTTGACTGTCCATTTTTCACCACTAGACTTTAGCCAAGTGTGATCTCTGATCATGGCCATTGATACTTATCTGACCACATGTGTCTTCGGTGAAGCTCTCCACTGTCTATTCAGGTTCTGAACCCAGTTCCAGTCATTTTATCTTCCTCAAGAAATAGGCTACTAGCGCGTAATTCCTCCACGGGGACCACTAACTGGATTGGATTTGGCAAGTTTCTGGATGTAGGCCACATCAATGTTCAGACAATCCAAGAATTGTGCAATTGGGCCAGATTTGGTGGATGCCTTCCCTGGCACAATTCCAAAGAGAATTCCCTGTAGACTGGGATTGTATCCACTGCTGGTAGACCCGTATGACCGTACGCTTCCATACACCTGCAGATTCAGCTACTTCCTTCACACTATGGTCTTGGCCACGCCCACATGCTCAGTCCCTCCTTTTAGCCAATCATTAACATCTGCTCTGGAGCGTTTACCACACATGGAACGAGACACTCCCTGCACTGTAGCACCTCTTCCCCATCTATGGATCCCGTCCCTCACACCCCACAGGGATTTATACCCTCCATCATCCTTGCCATGCAAAAAAAAACAAACCCTGGGCAGTCTTTACAAAGGCAGGCCCATCTAATATATCAACCCTTTATTCATATGGGTTTAATACACTTATTAAGTCTTGCTCTGTTAAATATTAGATGCTCTGCAGAAAGCAAAACACTGCACAGCACAGAGAAACCACAGCACTTCCTTGATGAACACACATCCTGTGGTTTCTGTCGAGCAAGAAAGCCTCAGAGTTAATCTAAAATCTCATCTATTCAAAGTGCATTGTACTGGCTCTACAAGGACCTTCAGGACAAGCTGAATGAATGATGGATATCACTAGCAGTAAGCCCCTATACACAAGCACCCAGAGGACGCAGTTAGGAACATGCCAAAAGGCACACCCAGTTGGCAATGTGTTCGAGGGATGTGCGTTCACAAGGCTGGCTCCCTAACCTCCCAGGGGCCCACACAGATCTGTGCTGAAAAACACACAAACAACACACAAATGACACAGTAAGATTACTGCAATGTCACATCACATACACACACAAACACTGGGCACTTTACATACACACCCACTACACACCACGCCCATTCACACGCCCACAATACACCCACAAACACACACACAGACATACACAAACACCTCACTGCACAGCACAGAGAAAACACACACACCTTTCCGTTGATGAACACACACCTGTGGTTTTCACACACCAACAAGCCTCACAGGTTAAAAATCTCTCACAGGCACAAAGTCGCATGACATACACAGGACACACACTGAATGAAGACATACACACACACTCACCACACACAACACACACATGCGATTGCAAAGTGTTTGGATGCACACACTGTACACGCACACATGCACACACACATACACATACATACACACACACACACACACACACACACACACACACACACACACACACACACACATACATACATACACACACACACACACACCCACACACACACACACACACACAAACACCCACACAGACATACACACACACACGCACACACACACACACGCACACACACATACACACACACACACACACACACAGACATACACACACACACACACACTAAACACACACATCAACACAGCACACACAAACACACACACACACACACACATGCACACACACACACACACACACACAGACACACACACACACACACACACACATACACACACACATGCACACACACACACAGACATACACACACACACATGCACACACACACACACATGCACACACACACACACATACACATGCACACACACACAGACACACACATACACATGCACACACACACACACACACACACACACACAGACACAGACACACACATACACATGCACACACACACACACATACACACACACACACACACAGACACACACATACACATGCACACACACACGCACACACACACACACACACACACACACACAGACACACACATACACAAACACATGCGCACACACACACACATATATACACACACACACACACACATATATACACACATATATACACACATACACACATACACACACACACACACACACACACACACACACAGACACACACAGACATACATACACACACACACACACACAGACCCCAGTCACAAAAACACTTTCTCTGGACCCTCGGTGGGCAGCGCTGCTCCTGATGTGCAAGAAGTCAAAGATGACTGGAGAACTCTAGCCTGCTCCCTGGAGCCACAGCTTAACATGGCAAAGAGGAGGCGAGCAGGCTGACACCACGAGCACGTTGCACGTCTGTCGGGGTGACATTTGCACTGTTTGACTAAATCCAAGCAGGGCAGCAAACACATAACACAAGACCCCAGCACAAATCTGTGCAGATCTGTCCACATGCACAATGACCGCTATGCGGTGACTCATCGTCAAACACACTCAGGTCATGCGTTCTCCCCGGTGCCCTGATTACAGGCCAGCGTGCTATAAATAACGGAGAGAGAGCGGCAGGTTGATCACTCACTTTGTCGCCGTTTTCTCAAGATACATACAGATATACGACGTATACCGTATGCAGTATATGGCATCGCAATTGGTTGATGGGATGGGACTGGTCTGAAATAGGGACCATCAATAACCCAAACAACTGCTGCATGGTCATTTCTCACAGTCATGCTCAGGACATGAAGGGTAATGGGATTTATACTGGCACAGATTGATGCATGTAACTCATTCACGTCTCCTTGTTGGACAAATAGCTGCACCCAGTGGGAATCAGCTGACAGGAATGAAACTTGGCGGGTAGGTTGGGCTTTGTGAGACATGCGAACGATTCAGGTTTCATGCTCGGCTGCACATGTGATGTAAGCAAGGATGGGCCTTATCGCTGTACCTGACTGAGGCAACAGCCATGAGCGAGCAGACGGCTGCACCATGCAGGACTACATGCACACAGGCCGTTACAACGACCGTCCTTAACACCACGTCACCGTCACCAAAGACTGCAGTGGTGTCGTACCAGACTGTCATGGAGTGACTCAGAATGGCAGCGGTTCATCTTCAGTGACGAGTCCCGCTTTAGTCTTGGTGGAGACGCCCAACGAACCCGTGTGTGGAGGCACCGTGGTCAGCACCAAGATGAACGGTTTGCTGTCACACGTCCAGATGGCCTGGCGTCACTCCACCTCCATCCCTACCGCACCATCTGCAGGAACTGTGTGAGGACGTTCAAGCTGCATGGGATGGGGATCACAGCACAGAATAGACACCATTAGGAACCTCTACCAGACTCCTCATACCGAGACATACCGAGACGTCTGGCGTGTTGGGCTAGCAAAGATAGCGGCCCGACGCCATACTGAGAGACAGACTTCTGTATGTGTAGCTCAATTAATATTGATCATATCAGTCTATATTTATCATCAGTTATTGATCCTGGTCACCTTTATCTTCCTTCCCAACAGCACCGCAACCCCACACCTCCTTCTGGGTGCAGCTGTTCTTACGATAAGTGCACATGGACTATCAATAAATAACCCAACCAACTGCTACATGGTCATATCTCACCATCACGCTCAGGACATGATTTACACGGAAATGAAATCTGATGGTAATAGGATTTGGGTTGGCACAGATGGTCTCCTTTTATTGTAATACCTGGAAAAGCCCTCCACACATTCCAGCAGCTGTTAATGCAACACATGCGGGGCTGGGCCAGGATGCACTGAAGCCCTGTTCTGGGAGTTAAGGCCGGGACAGAGCAGTGTTCCAGCTCAGACCTCGAAAATCCCGGGCAGTTAAACTGCACACAGTCGTCTTACTCTGTGCTAAACAAGTTCTCATGAAACCAAGTGACTGTTGAACGCATCACAAGTTCGGTCTGCATGCCATTCAGCCAAGTCCGAGTCACAGGGGACGCCCACTCAGCCTCCAAGTACTGGCAATACATCATCCAGAGCAGGCCCTTATCACCGCGCTCCTCTTCTGGGCAAGTCAATCCTGCATCCCACAAAGACGACAATAACGAAACAGAGAGCGTTTGAACTGACGGGTATAATAAAAACTCAGTGCTGAGGAGCTGGTCGGTTAAACCTGCTAGGTGCTGATCGGAGCTCAGGCTACATCAGGGGTTCTCTCTCTAATGTCTACTAGGGCCGTACCCGACTCAGAATTTTGTCAGTCGAGACGGATTCGCCCGTCCTGACAGACGATTCGGCTACTCGTTCATGTTTTTTCTCCATGTACCTTATCTAGTAATCAGTAAATCAGTCTGCATACGGTTCAGATCTGACGTCCTCCTCATTTAGAAAGCCAGCGGAGTTACAGGAACATGTTTCTGAGCTAAAAGAGGCGGGGCTTATGATGATTGATCTGAACTGGAGCCTGATTTAGTTACAGGATACAGCGCCGGGCAGCAGCTCGTATTTATGCTAAACATTAGCGCTTATAGCTTCTAGTCTTTTAAACTTCACTTATAACAGCTTCTTCAGTAGGAGGACCCTTCGCCTTTCATCTCTCATAAATAATGACCTGCTAAATAAAACCAGATTAGTCCATATTTAAATCATTATTTAGATAAAAAAATAGAACGGTAGAAACCTGAAAACCGTATTATACAACCCGCACGCTCGTCATTATCGGCACGCATATTTATTCAGCAGGCGTATTAAGTGACTGTACTTATATTTAAATAAAAATAATCGTAGCTGTAGACGAATAAATAAACATATCTGTAATTTTGGCTCTAAGATAATGTAATTATAATAAAACAAACGTCTCCGGTCCGATTTTCCTGCACGCAAACAGCCGTTACATCTAAACAGAAAGTCAGCTCCCTCGTTTGAAGCAGTGTTGGATGTCTGACTGAATGACGAACTGAATTTGGTTTAATTAGTTCGGATTCTCTTCTTTAAAAGCTCCTCCAGACTCTCTCTGAGACATCGTTCCACCCGTGTTTCTCAGCTTCACAGCTTTAGCTTCCTTCAACGGTTAGCCACCAGCGCACGTTGCCACGTGGATTTAATATTTTAGCAAGCCTGCGTCACAGCCCAGCTAGAACTTACATGTATATTTATTATTCCCCTTTAATAAATACAAACCGGATTCCAAAAAAGTTGGGACACTAAACAAATTGTGAATAAAAACTGAATGCAGTGATGTGGAAGGTCCCACCTTAATAATTTTTATTCAGAATAGAAACAGAAAATCACAGATCAAAAGTTTAAACTGAGAGAATTATGGGCAAAAATATGTTGTTTGTAAAATTTTCATTGGCGTCAACAAATCCCAAAAAAACGTTGGGACAAGTAAGCAATAAAGTGGATGCGAAAAAGGAAATTGACTTTATAAAAACACCGCGGTAAAGACCGATATAACACTAATAGGGGTCAATCGGAACAAACATGAACAGGTCACTGTTATCAGTCGACATAAAGGGTCTCGGACTGACGATTCGACTCGTTGACTTCTAGAGGGCAGCCCTAATATCTACAAAGCATAACGGCCCACCAGGACACAAAAACCAACTCCTTACCACGTTACACCAAGTACTGACTGATAAACAGGTACTTAACATGTTTACTTAACTTTACTTGATCATTATTAATGTATAACGTCATGCTGACTAAGGCATTACTGTATGTTAGTTAGTCAACACTTTAGTGTTAGCATCAACTTTTAGAACTAGATTTGACATTTTTCTTTTCTTAACTGTGGACACGGAAAACCTGAGAACTGGGGACTGAAAAAGATTTCGGTTCAGTCACACAAACCACGTTTTTTTGTGGAAGTGGAAGAGTGTAGCTGTGAAAGCACCCTGAGAAACCTGGTGGTCCACAAGTGGCTAGCCAGCAGCTATGTTGTCTCAAACTGAAGATGTTTAATTAGCCAGCAAATAGCCGCCCCACTCCTTCTCCAAAACCATTTTAGGCCTTTTCTGTTGGGCCATTCATCACGGAATTCTCAATGTAAACAGCAGCTGTTGTGTTTAAATGACGCATAAAAGTAAGATCCATGTTTTTCACTGGACAATGACGGTATATTTAAATGAATACACTTATTAAAACCCTAATATGGTTATATGTGACACGACCAGCCCAGCACAAACCGCTGCCTCCACCTGACTACAGGCCCATTGACCCAAGAGGAGGTGTCGAAAGCAGCTCCACAGCGTTGAAACCGGTGGTTCATGTTCGGGTATCTCGTCTATTCACTGCCGTTTATACTAAACGATGGCTCATGTGTTTATGGGTGAATATCTCAGTCACTGAGCTGATCAGCCTGCCATAACCGAACACTGGACGCAGTGATGCTTTAACGAGCCAGAGTTTGTTCCCATTTCCCGTCTCACGTTTTCATGCTCTCCATAGAAACTGCATGACCTGCATGGTCTCTTAGGGTCTTGCATTTCAATGGTGTTGCAATTCAAGAGCGTTGAGTGTTTCCATCTTTCTTTTCTCTGTTTTTTTTACAACCCTGCTGTAAGGTTAGGTTCCTAAAACATAGAGAAGCATGCAGCTATTTTAAATGTTATTATTAATTATTTAAAATTATTTTATTATTTATTATTAATAATTATTATATTATTTATTGTATTATTATTATTATTATTATTATTACTACTATGGTATGCTGCCCTTAAACCCTATAAATGGTGGGAGGAGAGTGGAATGAGGATGTTCTTTGATCATTAATTTTGACAAAACCTATGATAATTGATTTCACAAAAATAAAAAACAATTATTCACAAGAATGCAGGCATATAAATGGAAACGTTAATCTTTTTAATGTATATTTAAATGTATAAAGTGCACCAGAAACCAGGACTTTTCAATCAAAACAACATTCCTGCAATAAAACCATTAAATATATCACCGCTGTCAGGACAAAATAAGCTCACTGGACAAAAAAATAAGACTCCCCTGCGACTGAAACGTACCTAATAGCATGTAATACCTCCACCAGCACCAACAACAGCTGTGACTGCATCTGGAATGGACTGGACAAGTTTCTGGATGTAGGCCACATCAATGTTCTGACACTCTTGCATCACAGAATTGGTCAGTTGGGCCGGATTCGGTGGAAGCCTTCTCTGGAGTTTTACTGGTTGCTCCAGGAGGTCCAACAGATTATCAGGATCATTCAAATCTGGGGATGCTGTGGGCCAGTCCAGATGTGTGAACGGTCCTGAGTGTTCATCATGCCAACCAGTCACATTTGTAGAGCTGTGAACGAAGGCATCGTCATCTACAGGGATACGGATGTCCTGTTCCTTGGTGAGACGACGAGCAAAAGGCAACACCTGGTTATTCAGCAGCTCAGCGTCAACACTGTGGGTTACATTTGCTATCACCTCCAGAACACCACCCAAACACCCCCAGAACATCCCACAGGGGACTCCTACCAGGGAGCTGTAATACAGCCTAGAAAGCTACACCCATTTTCCATTTTAATAATTATAGAGGAAATAAATTCAATATTGGCAATGATGACAGAGCCATGCAGAAAATGACCCATCTGTGCCATTCAAGCACTCAGTCCATGAGCCATGCATAGGCTGGTATACAGGCTTGCTCCATCCTGAGCCCACCGCCTAAAATACATTCTGCAAACATCTCATTAACAGTCAGTGCTTCTTGATTAATCTGTAATCCGCTGAAGCCAGTGAACACAAACCTCAATAAAAGTGTTGTTCAGGAATCAGTATTGATATTAATGTATTGGTATTTGCGTTAATATTTCCTAATAATAACAAATTCCAGCCCAAATTCCATTGCAAATTAGAATTTAAATATTTATACCTTAATATATAGGCATATTTATTCATCATATCTCCATAGCACACACCAGGAAGCTGTAATTTAGTGTAGAAATAATTCTAATTAAGATTATTTGTATATTAATAATGATGAAAAAAAATAATTGGCAATAATGACAGGGCCTAAATAGCTCACACAGTCCAACAAACCGAGTAAATGACCCGTCTACAGGGTGATCCAAATTTGATGACCCCTCCTCTGATGAACAATAGAGCGGCTGGGGTTTGAGGGTCACTGTTACGGTACAGGCCGCGTGTGCACCCGCGAGTTACAGTAAGACTGTATTCTCCATGTCTCTGTCGTCTGGGAGCACTAATGCTTAATCTCCTCCCCGACTCCTGGCACACAAGAAACCAGGTTGCTTCCTCACATGCTTCGCCGGTCTTAAGGAGCTTACAGGGGATGGCTACGGCTAGGCCTGTCTTTCTCTGGCACTGCACCCAATCTAAAGAGTCTCTCACCAAACGCACACTGCCCCTAATCCTACAGGCCCTTACCAAACACACACCGGCGTAGTATTACAGTCCAGGTGGAAGGCCTGCTCACGGGAAAGGGTAATCAAACGGAGAGGAGCAGCTCTATCAGCAGTAATGTCTGGAATCACCTGTAACTACAAATCAGTGTGTGTTCGTTAGCTTGGGATGAGCCCTTCATATCTACACAGGACTGGCTAGTGCTCCAACAGAGGCTTCCACCACCGTGGTTCAGTAGTAGGCCAGAATGGACCAACCACACACATACGTCTCTGTAACTCGACCTGGAGTTTCATCTACAGAGCTTTGGCTTCTTCAGTGTTCAAGCGGTTCCTCTGACCAATCACATGGCTGACGTCTCTTGCCCCACCCACACAAAACAGTTTGAGAGTCAGAGAAGCTAAGTGAGCTAAAGCTAACCAGCGCCACCAAAAGCTAGCAAGCTGGACCTCCCTGTCTGTCACCCCTTTATTCCTTTATCCGTACATTAGAATTGTTCTTTCGTCAGTTCATTCCTTTATCCATACACCAGCATTGTTCCATCATCCGTTCATTCCTTCATCTATACACCAGCATTGTTCCATCATCCGTTCATTCCTTTATCCATACACCAACGTTGTTCCTTCATCCGTCCATTCCTTTATCCATACACCAACACTGTTCCTTCATCCATTCATTCCCTTATCCATACATCAACATTGTTCCTTTATCCATTCATTCCTTTATCCATACATCAGCATTGTTACATCATCCATTCACTCCTTTATCCATACACCAGCATTGTTCCATCATCCATTCATTCCTTTATCCATACACCAACACTGTTCCTTCATCCGTTCATTGCTTTATCCATACACCAGCATTGTTCATTCATCCATTCATTCCTTTATCCATACACCAACATTGTTCATTCATCCAATCATTGCTTTATCCATACACCAGCATTGTTCCTTCATCCGTTCATTCCTTTATCCATACACCAACATTGTTCCATCATCCGTTCATTCCTTTATCCATACACCAACGTTGTTCCTTCATCCGTCCATTCCTTTATCCATACACCAGCGTTGTTCCTTCATCCATTCATTCCTTTATCCATACACCAGCATTGTTCCTTCATCCATTCACTCCTTTATCCACACACCAACATTGTTCCTTCATCTGTTCACTCCTTTATCCACACACCAATGTTGTTCCTTCATCCATTCACTCCTTTATCCATACACCAGCGTTGTTCCTTCATCCATTCACTCCTTTATCCATATATCACCATTGTTCCTTCATCCATTCATTTCTTTATCCATACACCAACACTGTTCCATCATCCATTCATTCCTTTATCCATACACCAGCATTGTTCCATCATCCATTCACTCCTTTATCCATACACCAACACTTTTCCTTCATCCATTCATTTCTTTATCCATACCCCAACATTGTTCCTTCATCTGTTCATTCCTTTATCCATACACTAACATTGTTCCTTCATCCGTTCATTCCTTTATCCATACACCAGCATAGTTCCTTCATCCATTCACTCCTTTATCCATACACCAACATTGTTCCTTCATCCGTTCACTCCTTTATCCATACACCAGCGTTTTCCTTCATCCGCTCATTCCCTTATCCATACACCAACATTGTTCCTTCATCCATTCACTCCTTTATCCATACACCAACATTGTTCCATCATCCATTTATTCCTTTATCTATACACCAACACTGTTCCTTCATCCGTTCATTCCTTTATCCATACACCAGCATTGTTCCATCATCCATTCATTCCTTTATCCATACACCAACATTGTTCCTTCATCCATTCACTCCTTTATCCATACACCAGCGTTGTTCCTTCATCCATTCATTCCTTTATCCACGCACCAACATTGTTCCTTCATCCATTCATTCCTTTATCCATACACCAACATTGTTCCTTCATCCATTCACTCCTTTATCCATACACCAGCGTTGTTCCTTCATCCATTCATTCCTTTATCCACACGCCAACATTGTTCCTTCATCCATTCATTCCTTTATCCACGCACCAACATTGTTCCTTCATCCGTTCATACCTTTGTGTGGGCAGAGCAGACTAGGAGCGTCGGAGAGAGAGCTGTCAATCACTCTGCTCATTAGCCACGCCCACACAGTTCTCAGATAGGCCTGAGCAGCAGGTTTTAAGCCGTGTTTTATGATATTTATATTTATATGTGTTTCACTCAGGCCTGCTGGATGTTTAATATGACCCTGCAGTTTAGTATTATATAAGTGGTCTTCATATTTCACTCTGTTCTCCATTCTACTGTAGTAAACAGCACACTGGCTGCAGTTATAAACAAGCGCAGCAGAAACAGAGCAGGAGGCCATCCGACACTTCTGTTATGACCAGCAGTCTTAAACTCTGAGCAATTCAAGGCATGAGAACACAGCTGCTTGGACGGACCAGCGTCTCCTGAAAATAAAATCAGGGCGCTCGACTACAGGGTCAGTAAACAAGTATGTGCATCAGCGGGAGTTTGAGTCTGTGTGCATGCGCGCATATGCCGCCTTGTCAAGGCCAGTGATGGCTGTGAAACTGCACAGATCAGAGTGAAACTACCACAAACACACAGGCGACGCTCTGCACGGTCCTGTGCACTGATTCTCAGGCGAGCAGCAGAGTCTGGTCATGCACCAGAAACGTCTTCACGTCCCTCAGCACATATCTGCAGAAAACCTGCAGAGCTGATGAGAGAAGAGCGAGGGATGAGGGTTCAGCATGCTCCGTAGCAAGATTACCACCTGATCTTGTCACTGGGATGAGAGCCCCTCGCCCTCTTAATCCATCTCTAGCAGAAGAAGCAGCGGAGCACAGCACAGGGTGGCAGAGCAGGGCCGAGCACTTCAGGTGCACGCTCTGACTCTGACCACACTTAGCTAAATCGACAAACGTGTTCACGCACAGGATCGAGTCTGATCGAGGATGAGCTAATGAATGAGTCAGCGGTGTAAAAGTCAGTGTCTGAGCACAGTCTACCCAAAATAACTTCCAGATCAGTAGGTACAAAAACTGTACTGTAGTACACAGTTGCCATTTTGGTAGGGATGCACCAAAATTAATTTTTTTGGCTAAGGCCAAAACCGAACACTGGCGCGTTTTTTTTTTCCACAGCATTTTGTTCATTTTGCATTTCACTTTTTTACCATTGCATTAAATAGGCTTAATCCAGGACAGCAAGCCGATGTGGGCCAAATTTGGCCAAGATATGGCACTGGCAAATCTCCTGTGAGCCAAAAGTGGTCCACATTTTTACAACAAACATTTGGCCCACCTGTCCCAATACAGATCTGGTCCACTTCTGGCACAGACACAGCAGAGTTGCCTAGTTCTGACCGAGATGTGGCACTAATGTGGTGCATATGCGGTCCACATCTTGCTACCAGGAGAGGACCACCCAAGGGATGTGAACCCATCTGGCGAGTAAACCAGATAAATATGGGGAGTGTGGGCCAGGTTTGGGCCAGAACAGCTGTCTGGGATGTATTTAAATCCTGGTTTTCAAAGAAATAACAATCGTTAGACCGCAGACTAAAAACACTGAACAACATCCCAGCAGATACGCCGACACCATCCCAGCAGACACGCCGACAACATCCCAGCAGACACGCCGGCAACATCCCAGCAGACACGCCGACAACAACACACCGACACCATCCCAGCAGACACGCCGACACCATCCCAGCAGACACGCCGACACCATCCCAGCAGAGACGCCGCCAACATCCCAGCAGACACGCCGCCAACATCCCAGCAGACACGCCGACACCATCCCAGCAGACACGCCGCTAACATCCCAGCAGACACGCAGCAGCATCCCAGCATCCACACGTCCGACAGCATCCCAGCAGACACACCGACACCATCCCAGCAGACACACCGACACCATCCAAGCGCAGACACGCCCGACGCTACATCCCAGCAGAGACAAAATGCCGGACAGCATCCCCACGAGAATCAGATACGCCGACACCATCCCAGCAGACACGCCGCCAACATCCCAGCAGATACGCCGACACCATCCCAGCAGACACGCCGCCAACATCCCAGCAGACACGCCGACACCATCCCAGCAGACACGCCGACAACATCCCAGCAGACACGCCGACACCATCCCAGCAGACACGCCGCCAACATCCCAGCAGACACGCCGCCAACATCCCAGCAGACACGCCGACACCATCCCAGCAGACACGCCGCTAACATCCCAGCAGACACGCCGACAGCATCCCAGCAGACACGCCGACACCATCCCAGCAGAGACGCCGACAGCATCCCAGCAGATACGCCGACACCATCCCAGCAGACAAGCCAGCAACATCCCAGCAGACACGCCGCCAACATCCCAGCAGACACGCCGCCAACATCCCAGCAGACACGCCGACACCATCCCAGCAGACACACCACCGACAGCATCCCAGCAGACACACCACCGACAGCATCCCAGCAGATACGCCGACACCATCCCAGCAGACACACCACCGACAGCATCCCAGCAGACACACCACCGACAGCATCCCAGCAGACACACCACCGACAGCATCCCAGCAGACACACCACCGACAGCATCCCCATCACCGCAGATACGCCACGCCGACACCATCCCAGCAGACCCGCCGACACCATCCCAGCAGATACGCCGACACCATCCCAGCAGACAAGCCAGCAACATCCCAGCAGACACGCCGCCAACATCCCAGCAGACACGCCGACAGCATCCCAGCAGATACGCCGACACCATCCCAGCAGACACACCACCGACAGCATCCCAGCAGACACACCACCGACAGCATCCCAGCAGACACACCACCGACAGCATCCCAGCAGACACACCACCGACAGCATCCCAGCAGATACGCCGACACCATCCCAGCAGACCCGCCGACACCATCCCAGCAGATACGCCGACACCATCCCAGCAGACAAGCCAGCAACATCCCAGCAGACACGCCGACAACATCCCAGCAGACACACCACCGACAACATCCCAACAGACACGCCTACACCATCCCAGCAGACACACCACCGACAGCATCCCAGCAGACACACCACTGACAGCATCCCAGCAGACACACCACCGACAGCATCCCAGCAGACACACCACTGACAGCATCCCAGCAGACACACCACTGACAGCATCCCAGCAGACACACCACCGACAGCATCCCAGCAGACACACCACTGACAGCATCCCAGCAGACACACCACCGACAGCATCCCAGCAGACACACCACTGACAGCATCCCAGCAGACACACCACCGACAGCATCCCAGCAGACACACCACCGACAGCATCCCAGCAGACACACCACTGACAACATCCCAGCAGACACACCACCGACAGCATCCCAGCAGACACACCACCGACAGCATCCCAGCAGACACACCACCGACAGCATCCCAGCAGACACACCACTGACAACATCCCAGCAGGCACACCACTGACAGCATCCCAGCAGACACACCACCGACAGCATCCCAGCAGACACACCACCGACAACATCCCAGCAGACACACCACCGACAACATCCCAGCAGACACACCACTGACAGCATCCCAGCAGATACGCCGACACCATCCCAGCAGACACGCCTACACCATCCCAGCAGATACACCACCGACAGCATCCCAGCAGATACGCCGACACCATCCCAGCAGATACGCCTACACCATCCCAGCAGACACACCACTGACAACATCCCAGCAGGCACACCACCGACAACATCCCAGCAGACACACCACTGACAACAACCCAGCAGGCACACCACTGACAGCATCCCAGCAGACACACCACCGACAGCATCCCAGCAGACACACCACCGACAGCATCCCAGCAGACACACCACCGACAGCATCCCAGCAGACACACCACCGACAGCATCCCAGCAGACACACCACCGACAGCATCCCGGCAGGCACACCACCGACAGCATCCCAGCAGGCACACCACTGACAGCATCCCAGCAGACACACCACTGACAACATCCCAGCAGGCACACCACTGACAGCATCCCAGCAGGCACACCACTGACAGCATCCCAGCAGACACACCACTGACAACATCCCAGCAGGCACACCACTGACAGCATCCCAGCAGATACGCCGACACCATCCCAGCAGACACGCCTACACCATCCCAGCAGATACACCACCGACAGCATCCCAGCAGATACGCCTACACCATCCCAGCAGACACACCACTGACAACAACCCAGCAGCCACCACTGACAACATCCCAGCAGGCACACCACTGACAACATCCCAGCAGGCACACCACTGATAACATCCCACCAGACCCACCGACACCATCCCAGCACACACACCGACAACATTCCAGCAGACAAGAGCTCCTCATTCCACGCTGGCTGGGATTTTAACACATTGGAAAATTAGGGTCAACCATCAGCGTCAACATTTACTTTGAAAATGTTTACACACCAAAATTCTGCAGCTCTTGAAGAAACATCATCATTTTGATTGTATTCTGACCTTTAATAGGGGAGGAATGACGTCGCTGTCATTCCCACTCCGGACCCGGAAAGCCTGCTATAGCACTATATGTGACTTTGGAGGAGTGTGCACAAGTACCTCTTGCGAGAACCGCTTTAAGGTGCCATATCAGACACCAACAAATATGAGTCTTTAGCTAGCTAACTCCTTGTTAAACTTTGACTCCGGGTCCTGAGGTTCTATTTGTTAGATCAGTTATCATTCTAGCACTTTCCTTGTGATGGGAAAGAGAAGTAGTTAGTCTGTAGTTACAAGTCAATTTATGGTGCCAGTGGGCTCTAATGTTGTCTAGCTAGCTAACCTAGCTAACCTAGCTAACCTAGCTAATGTTAGCTTCCACTGGCAAAGCCTGTATAAGCCTGATTGACTCTATGGGTTTAATAAAGTTGTTTCCTGGTTTGAATCACATCTTTGGGTTTCAGTTTTGTCTGGCTTGTAACTCAGACGAGCTGACGAAGACTGCTAGCTAGCTAAGGCAAAGCTGGCTAGCTGAGGATTTATGTTGTTTAGCTAAGCAGCACATAAAAACAGCTAACAACCGGAACATGAAGATGTTGGTTTATAGAACACAGCCCTATATATAACATTATATAACACGGCCCTATAACACAGTTTATATCAGGGAGATCCATAAACGGCCTGTTTGGCTTTTGCCAGTCAATGTTAACATTAGCTGGGTTGGCTAACTAGCTAGCGCTAGCCAACATTAGAGCACAGGGGCACCAAACTTTGTTTTCCTTGATTCGTTTAAGAATTGTAACCCACTTAATGCATTGCAGACATTTCCTCTTCTCTTTCTCGGCATACGGAAAACGCTAGAAAGATAAGTGAGAGGTTTTTCCACTCAAGAAGGAACACAAAACTGCTAGCTCGGCATTCCTAGCAGGGACATCATGGCAGAGGCTGCGAAGAAACCAAAGATGTTGGTAGAAGAAGCAAGGAAGAGAAAAGGAGAGAGTGTCTGAGGAAAAGTCCGGGCAAGAGTTCATCTCAGGCTGGCTTTTACTTGAGGGGTGACGGGGAGAGAGATGGATGCTAAGATGGGAAAACGACAAAAATCCGACCGCAGTGTTCATCCCGGCTAATGTTGTTTATGAAACACTGCAATGTCGGCTGTAACCTTATCTGTGTCATTCCTGTCTCCCAGAGTTTGTGGTTTTCCGGATGCCAAAAGTCATGTAACCTCATCCTGCGCATGCAGACGGAGGGATTCTGAATCTTGCAGCCGTCCAAGAGAGGGACTGATAACAGTGGTGTAATAGTGAATTAGACTCCAACACACCTGAGACACGTAAAGTCACGGTGGGAGCATTCCTGTCAAAGTCAGAAGCTCCCATGTCTTCTGTAAGCCAGCAAACACTATGCAGGGTTAGACTGTTGGCCAAACACTACAGTATAGCTCAGATAAGAGAATTCAAGGACTCAATTAAGGGCATGCAAAATAAATAACATGAATCACATTATGGCTAAATCATTGAAAATGTGCAGGTACTGAGGTCAGCCAGTCCCATTTGCTATGAAAAGTGAGGCTAGGGTATGCAAATTTGTCTTTTTATTTATTTTATTTTATTTTCTGTCATTAAAAATAAAAGAGAAAAACATTTCTACATGTTCAATAAATGCTGTGAGGATAATATCCAATGATTTTTACAATGGGATATTTAAATACCTTAATAATTTAATGTCCAGTCCTGTTTCTGCACCTATGCCAGTTAAAACCTAGCATCTCCTCTGCAATCTGAAGGCCAACTGATATTCACATGTGGAATAAGACAGCTGGCCCTGTTGCTGCTGCTGCTGGCAGGGATTCCTGAACAGGAAATGCCTGAACTGAGGAACAAGGGAAGGTGGAAAAGAAGGCTCCACTCAAAATCAACCACAGACTCTGAGCAGACCTTTTTGCGAATAGTTCTTCAGACTTGTCATAATAAAAAGAGCTATATATCGAACTTAACGCATGCTGTGAAGTACACCAAGAAGAATTCACCAAGCCAAAAATATACCCTGACCACCGCTTGCTGATTTATAGCTGCATATTTACATGATACATAATATTTTTATATTCTGTTTGTTAAGGTACAAGTATTTTGGCATAAATAAATTTTGAAAACTGGGAAATACTGTTAACTGCAGCCAATATTCTTAGGCAAAATTTTGGCACCCCTGGTCAAATGGCCAATTCAATGAAAACAAGCTTTATCTACATGAGCTTTAATGAACAAGTACAAGTACAGGACCTGGGTACTAAAAATCATGACTCTGTAAAAGCGTTTTTACTGATCCTGTTTTCATAATATTTTCACACAATGTAAAAGACATTGGCTAAAATACATGAAGTACTAGTAAACCAAGCTAATGTTAGCTAATAATTATCCTAATTGTTTCATTTTTTAGTTTTCTGGCCTTAGCTGATTCCCATAACATGGTATGAACATTTTATGAAGACTGGATCAATAGAAATGCCTCAAATTTGCTTTGAATAAAATCTTTGTATATTGATTTGCACTGAAAATAAAGTATGTTTTTTGCTTCTCCTGAAAAGTTTCCATTTTAAGGAAACTTGTTTTCCTTTGGACACTGATGGTATACCAGTATTCATTTCATGAGTTACAGTTCCTTAACGAATAAAGAAAATCAAAGTTCCGTGTCCCTGTGCTAGCATGTTAGCTAGCTACTGTTAGTGTCCACTGGCAAAAGCCAAACTCGCTCTTTGTGAATATCCTTGATTTAGTGTGGGGGTTTATAGATTGTTTCTTGTTAAGAACCCACATCTGTGTTTCAGCTGTCACGAAGAAAGCTAGCTAGCTAGTTAAGGTGGAGTTAAGGCTAACTATAGCTAAGGCAGAGCTAGCTAGCTAAGGTGGAGAAGGCTAGCTTTTTTTGCTTTAGCTGAGCAGCACACACACACACAATAAATGTTACTACAACATAAAAATGTTGGTTCGAAGCAAAAAAACTCCCTGTATTTATCACACTGGTCTTCTCAAAAGACCCGTTTAGCCTTTGTGAGGGAGTGCTAACATTAGCTAGGTTTGCTAGCTAGCTAGCATTGGAGCACAGGGGCATCAAACATTGTTTTCCTTCATTGGTTTAAGAATTGTAGCTCGGAAAGATAAGCGGTTTAGAATGTGAATGAATGGATGAATAAATGAGGGAATAAATGAATGAATGAATGATGAAATACTTTACTTTCACTGCAAGTTAATGTACAGAGATTGTCTCCAGAGCAAATCTGAAGCATTTCTATTGGTCCAATTATCATACATTTTTCACAAAACAAGTAAGACATAACAAACGAGGTCTTCAGGTTATGCAGAAAACTAAAAAATGCATGTAATATGGAGAAAATTGTTTTTTTTTTTTACCCTTATCTGAAGAATCAAAATTGAGAAACATGATCTCAATTTTAAGCCCCCACAAATAATCACAAGGCCTGTATTAAAACGCCACTAGCATATACCAACACAATGGTTTTTCTTCGCCAGTGTTTTTGAATGGATTGAGTTAAAGTAGACTCTGTGCAGCCTCAGGCCTGAACATCAAAGGAAATCACATTAGCAGGGCAGTCATTACAGCCAAAGTCGATCAATCTGCCCTATTACCAGAGTCTAGGACAGACTAGGAGATAAATTATGAGGACCATTAGGAAAGCAACACAAGTGGACACTGAAATCTGTCTGCACGTGTACAGTCGCACCCAGTTTCACCATCACTGACACAGAGAGTGCTCCATGGTTATTCTGAATATATGGTTTTTGATATCCGGAAGATGACAGGCCTGGGCGAGGGTCTAAGCATCATGCTCATCCACTTGTTCATCATTAACATGCCAAATCTCCTGATAGTGCACTGTATGTGGTGCAGGATCCTTCAGATCTAGCACAACCAGAGTTCTTCATTTCTAACAACACTGTGACACGCTGGCAACTGGAAAACCGGCATCCGTTAGGCTTTGAGTGGCGCATTTGAAAAGCCCTGCGCTCCCCTCAGATCCATACAAATCTGAGAATAATGACGAACCGAAATACTCGCCATTTGCATAATGAATGGGCTTAAGTCCTGAAATAAGCGCTTAGTCAGCCAACAACCACATGACATTCACCTGGAGCTTCAATCAAATTATCCACATCCAAGCAAAAGCTGCGCGAGGAAACATGAGCACTGCGACTTGCTGCATCATATCAGATTTTATTACCCTGCATGAAGGAAGGGTTTCAGGAACAATGTGGTCAGACCCGACCTGGCAAGCGCTGTAAACGAAACAACAACAACAGTCCCTGTGTGTGTGTGTGTGTGTGTGTGTGTGTGTGTGTGTGTGTGTGTGTGTGTGTGTGTGTGTGGTGGGTCTGCAAACAGACCAGTAGAGGCTGGTGAGCCTGCTGCTCTTTATCAAAATGAACAAACACTTGTTGACTCAGCAGACTGCGCCCTATTGCGCTGCCATCACGGAAAGGGCAAGTTCATGCCACACTCAGCTGGGCACACACTCTCTAGACTTCCCCTCCTGCAAACGTAGAAACCGGCCCATTGCTTGGAAGTGACTTGCGCAGGAAATGACAAAGAGCTGCGGGACGCCTTCGCTTGCATAGGTGAAGGGGATCTCGCGTTTCATTGGTAGACGGGTGAATGTAAACACCCCATGCTATCTCAAACTCCCAATCCATTCACACCTACGCTTCCTATTAACTCTTCGTTTGCATCCAAAGCAAAGACTTGTGCACACATTCCTGACATTGCTTTTCCATGTTACGTTCACAGGTGGCTCGGCGCACGTTGGTCCAGTTCCCCAGCCCTCACAGTAGTACGGTTAAGAAGGAGATGGGCAAAATGGAAAAAACCATGAGCCATTTTCTGGAGTTTAATTAGTTAGTTTGGACACAATAGCTACTCCAGACTTCAGTGTTCCTTGAATTCCTAATCCTCTTTCATGCACTGCACTTCACTATGTTGACGTCCATGTAAAGATGCATTCACATACATTAGGGCTGCAGCGAACGGCGATTTCGCTAGTCAAATAATCAATTACATTCAGTAACAACTGCTCAATACACTAGCTCTCATGTACCACTTATCGGCTTTTACATTTAGCTTGCTTTATGCACTTGCTAACTAACAATGGAGACAAATATGATATATAAATATAAATTTAAAACCAAAGATGTGTTTTCCTTTTAACAAGTAAATAAAAAACCTAAAATTCTAAATTAAAATCTAAATTTAAATGTAATTGCATTTTGTCTAC
>JAMWET010002029.1:465000-475000 GCA_024036415.1 Prochilodus magdalenae | reverse complement strand
TGTGGGGGAGGATAGGGAGTTAGGCGACGTGAATTATCCGAGTTCTAACGAGCCATGATAGTGAAACGCCTCGATCGAGCTCATGTCGGGCGAACGTGCAGACCGCACCATTCCTCTGAACTCTCCAGAATGCTCCTCAAACCAATTCTGGACAACCTGACCCCAACGGCATGGCGCGTTATCCTGCTGGGTAATATCCTATTACTGTGGAGGTCTTCTTGAAGTCCATGAAGGAGCTACTAGTGGACTGACCATTCCAGAGTCCAGACCTCAACATCACTGAACACGTTTGCCAACACTTGGGCTGTGATGAGCAGGAATTGCTGAACCCACCTCTGAAGCTGGTTTCACACTGAACACGGTATGCACCGTATAGGCTGCGGGCGGCTGCTCATACGCCACACGCAATATGGAGCAGTGCTTGCCGGCTGGGTGTGTGCGGTGCATTCAGATGACACTAGCCTTTTGGCTGGCAACAAGAATTGCTAGACATGACTGACTCCTGCCCTCCTATATGATCTAACATCGGAGCCTTATGGGATCCGGTGTGGAGTCCTGTTTTCCAATGTGCAGCTGTGATTTTCCGATTTGGGTGTAAAGGGGCTTACGGTTGAGTTTTGGAGACGTGAGGAAACGCTCCTACTGGTATCTCGGAAAACCGTGCACAAAGGCAAAGCATGCATATACTAAATACAGAAAATCCCATTTTTTAAATTCCCTGACACTGAGAAATGAATAACTCCATGGCCCTCCAGCTGCTGGGTAAGGAACAGCTGCAGGCTGCATACTGGGTGTGCACTCAACTCGCACCGACTCTAATCAAGAGACGGAGATAATGAGCCTCCTTTCACACCAGCCTGCACCGTCAGCTTTCACGTCCATTCCCGTAGACCCACCACGCCTGGACCTATGCTCTGGAGGAGGCCAACATGTGGCCAGTATGTGCTACTCAAGAAATCAGACTACAGTGGCACTCAGTAGCTCAATACTGAAAGGGTTTAGGTGAGGTAAACACCGGGCTAGTCTTTTACGAGGTGTACAGTGGCTGAGCAGTGGCCCTGAACTCTGACACAAGCAGGGCGGATAGGGGGCTGCGCTGAGATCTCACGTTGCACCCAAATGTTTGCAGCCCAGCGTCGGAACAGCTGCATAAAGAAATGCAGGCGGCGGGGCTATAAACCACCAGCGGATTCACACATACGCATACGTGCACGCACACAGAGGAAGGCAGAGCACAAGCCACACCAGATACACAGCCACTATCGTGTATGCGAACTCGAAAGACCACAGAAGACAAACCAAAACACGTACGCCGTTCTCATGCCCAGCTACGACCCTCCGGCCCCGAGCTCTGACACCGAGCGAGCGAGCAGGAAAGGACTGCCACATGCTTTTGATTTAAAGGAGTATTTTTTGCCATTCCTCTCGTGCCTGTTGAGGCCAGCGACAATGCGGAGCTCCAACAGGGCCTGGAGCGCTTCTCACGTTACAACAGCAGACCCTACCTAACTCCAGAAGTGCTCAGTAACGGACTTCAACATCAAGCCAACGCAGCAGGGGTCCCACACGCTAGCATGACGGGTCAACTAAGCAAAGGAAAGCCCACTCTTAAACCATTCAGGACATTCCGTTAGTAAGTACGTGCGTAAATATTTATTTTTAAAGAGCATTTTAACCCCGAAGTGCTGCACGAAGAAGAGACAATACAGGACAACGCCTAACGTCCACACCAGACTAGGAACGACAGCTTAGGTCTACAGCCTAGACTTAAAATCATCAACAGGAGGTGCCGACCTAATGCCCAGGGGTAGACTGTTCCACAGTAGAGGCCCGGTCACCTTTGAGTTTCAGCCGAGACGGTGGCACACTCAGTAGCAGCTGATCTGATGACCTCAAGGACCTGGAGGCAGGGTAGAGCTGAGGCAAATCCCCTATACAGGATGGAGCCACAACATTTTAAATTGGAGCCTATAGTGTACAGGAAGCCAGGGTAACGATGCCATGGTCGGAGCAACGTGGTCCCTGTTTCCGTGCCTGGAAGAAGGCGAGCTCCCGCATTGTGGACTACCTGCAAACGAGCTATTGAGGACGTACTGACTCCTTAGGTGTTGCAGTGGAGGGGTGTAATAAAAGCGCGGATAACCTTTTCCAGGTCTTGGAGTGACAGAAATGCTCTCATCTGGGTGGTCTTCATCTCAAACAGTGAGTGAGCACTAGTCGATGTGTATGTTATACATGTATATGGAAATATTAAAATGTTTTTGCACTTATACTCACGATTACCCTTCTTCTCTCTAGGTATGAGCCCTGGCTTGGGTTGCCAGGTAGTGCACTTATGCTTATTAGATGTTTGTGTATTGATCTCTATAGGTATCAGCACTGGCCCATGTTCGTGCAGCGTCTGAGCTCCTGGCGAGTTTTAGACTCTAACCTTCCTGTACTAGCTGGGATACGTTATCTGACGGAACACTAAGCGCGGTTGTACCTCGCTCTGGATAAGAGCGTCTGCTAAATGGCTTCAATGTAAATGTAATTGGTAAAAACTCCCAACACCAGCGTTCATTAGTTTATCAAAGCTGAGGTCAGGGTCAAATATAACCCAAGGTTCTTTACCTGAGGCTTCAAACGCCCCAACAGCCCACCAAGAGCGTCCATTAAGAAACGCTTAATGCGCTTAATGCAAATCGACAACAATGACTGCTCTACAGCAGCTCCCTTCTAACAGATACGTCTTTATAGGATCTATTGGTACACATGGTGCATGGAGGTGCCTCGGATAAAGGCTGCTATTACGTCCTGCGTCATCTCAGTAGAGCATTTCAAAGCGAAAATCTCCCCATAAAAGCCCAACAATACATTTTTCACTTCCATTAGACTCAGGATCGTGCATAGACAGGCCCATCCGGCAAAGATCAGCGGCGCCCGCAGTGGAGGCAAATGTTTTAAAAGAAGCAATGCAAGCTACTGGAATCATAAACAAGGACTCAGGCGATGCTTGTGCATTGAGAGAGAATTAGGTTAGCAGCAGGGGTCACTGCGTTAGCTACAGAACACCCCCGACATGCAGCTAGCCTGGGGAACGCCATGGGGAACTGCGTTTAGCCGAACCCCGGGACTGGGTTATCTGTGCTGGCAGCAGGGATCTATAAGCGCTCCTTCTAATCTAAATTCATTGCGGATGACTCCTGAAAGGCCGAAGATGACCTGGGAAAAAGAGCACGCTGAAAAGCAAAAGAAGAAGACATCAAATCCTCTGACAGCGGAGAGGAAATCCGAGCCTTAATCACACATCCGCCGCTAAATAGCTCTAGATCAGCTAAGCTCATTCAGCCCTACGGTGAAGACTGCCTGTTACAGCATTCGTCGGATGTAAGTGGATAGGAGGTGCAACTCCCGACACAAAGCAGGAGATCAACCTGCTGTAGCCCAACGGGCTGACGGGCGTGTCCGGGTGGCGGTCGAAGCGCTCACATGACTTAAGACATATGTGCTCTAGCATGGAGACAGCATCTTCTCTTCAACCGCATATCCGATTTCAGCCATTTACAGAGTATATGCTTAGCGATTTTGTGATTGTCTGGACAGCAACAAACACATAAACAAACAAACAAACAAACAAACAAATAAATAAATAAAATGTGCGCATGTGCCGTAAGCATGGGCGAACCTCAACAACGCCCAGCGAGCAGTGATGTCCTCCAGTGCAGCACCATTAGTAGACGACTGCATGACGCAGGACTACATGCACACAGACCGTTACGACAACTGTCCTTAACACCACGTCACCGTCACCAAAGACTGCAGTGGTGTCGTACCAGACTGTCATGGAGTGACTCAGAATGGCAGCGGGTCATCTTCAGTGACGAGTCCCGCTTTAGTCTTGGTGGAGACGACCAACGAGTCCGTGTGTGGAGGCACCGTGGTCAGCACCAAGATGAACGGTTTGTCGTCACACGTTCAGAAGGCCTTGGGTCACTCCACCTCCACCCCTACTGCACCATCTGCAGGAACTGTGTGAGAACATTCAAGCTGCACATGGTGGATTATCACAGGACACCATTAGGAACCTCTACAGCTCCATACCGAGACGTCTGGCGTGTTGGGTTAGCAAACACGGCGGCCCAACTCCATACTGAGAGACAGACTTCTGTATGTGTAGCTCAATAAACATTGATCATATCCGTCTAAATGTATCACCATTTACTGTTCCTGGTAACCTTTATCCTCCTTCCCAACAGCTCTGCAATGTTTGAATACAGCCATACAGAGCAGAACACCATTTCCAGGAGCCATGCTCATTTCTACGCACTGATGCACATGAGAAAACAAAGAGTTATTGACTTTAGTGAAAGCCTGATGTCCAGAGGACGCTCCATCAGATGCTGATAGGAATGTAAGAGCCTGCCTACACGGGTGGAGCTGCATTCATTATCGTTTTAGTGGACTGGCAGTTCAAAACCAACCACACAGATACATCTGAGACGCAGAATGACCCGTCTGAGCAACAAGACACACTAGAGAGGGACGGTAAAGGAGCGGTACAGGCGTAACCACAAAACTTGGAGACGGTACCTCAGCCGGAGACTCATCTCTCAGAGCAACGCTATTCTGCTCCATCAAAAATAACAGCCCTACGTGGCGTCCCGCATCAATTAAAGTCCAATGAAAACAGCATGAATAATTGACGTGTTATTGGCTGGCTAACCCAATTCGACTCACATGTTTAATTAGTGGAACCCCTGGCCTATTCCCCGGTGTGTTTGCACAGTCATTTTTCATCCTGCTGAGAAGACGGAAAGGCCAACGTGATTAGCGTCACGCACCACCTTTACGAGGCTGCTTTCAAGATCAGCATAGTGCTAGCAGGAAATCTCTCACAGCGATCTCTAAAACCTATAACAGGTGATCCAGCGATGTGGCGTTCTGCTGTGAAGGCAGATATGGAGAGAAACTAGCCAGGGGAGAAGCGAGATCCCCGGCTTCCTTTATCCCTTGCCACTGGTTAATCAGGGAGCTCCAGAGGCGCATGACAGAAGACATTCTTTCTTGGTTGAGTATTCATTTCAGGGAGCCACATCTGGCCTAGGCTGACGGATCCACCCCCCTGAGCCCATGGAGGTCCCTCTGGAGTTTAACATTGCGCCAGGTTGTCTCTACTTGTTGCTCTGGGACGGCTATGCAGCACAATGTGGCCAAAAACAACAAAAAGGTGACAGCTGAGCTCCAAGCGCAAGGATGGCTGCCAGCAAGCGTGTCTCCACTTGATACCAAACACTGCTCTGCGATTTCATCACTGCCAACTTAAGACACGAAGGGTCTTCTCCGCTTGCATGTCTGATTAACTGGCGTGCATTTCAAAGTTAAGCTTAAACTGAAAGAGGAATGTGTCCAAAATCAGGGATTAGTTCAGATGAGATGTAAACAAAGCCATTCGGTAGGGTTTGATGGTGTCCTGTGATGATCCATCCCATGCAGGTTGAACATCCTCACACAGTTCCTGCAGATGGTGCGGTAGGGGTGGAGGTGGAGTGACACCAGGCCTTCTGGATGTGTGATAACAAACCGTCCATCTTGGTGCTGACCGCGGTGCCTCCACACACGGATTCGTTGGGCGTCTCCACCAAGACTAAAGCGGGACTCGTCACTGAAGATGACCCGCTGCCATTCTGAGTCACTCCATGACAGTCTGGCACGACACCATCGCAGTCTTTGGTGACGGTGACGTGGTGTTAAGTAGTCCTGTGTGGTGCAGCCGTCTGCCAATGGTGCTGGCACTAACAGGATGACTCATGGAGGCATCACTGCTCACTGAACGTCTGCAATGGTGGCTGTTGGGTCAGTACCATGAAACTTGAATCATTTGCATGTCTCACAATGTCGAACCTACCCACCAAGTTTCATTCCAATCGGTTGATTCCTTCCGGGTGCAGCTATATGTATAACTGTTCTCTTAAAAATTAGTGTATTTCATATAGGAACTCTCTGAAGGACATCCGGTTCCTATAACCAGGCACTGCAGATCCAAACCCCTCTGACTCTGTTTACATCTTAACCATTTAATTACATGGTCAGTTCTGAAGGTTCCTCTTTACGTTATCATCTAACTGACCTCTGGGAGACAGATCTCACAGAGGAGCACGACTCCCATCAACATCAACTGATCCAAAATCAGCTGACCTGTTTCCCCATTCTACCCCAATGCAAAATGGTCAAACGTCCACTCCCGCTACTTCAGCCTCCAAGGCAGCTCATGGTCCACCCACTTTCTCTTGACAAGTCCGTGTACTGTACGCTGCTCTGTAGCGACACACACGAGCTTTGGTGAATGCAAATGAGGTCATAAGGTCATGTGGTTGTGGCTATGATAACAACAACTGTCTACATGTAGCCTTTCAAACAAGGAAAGATTAACACTGCGTAAACAGGTGACTGAGTGCTATTATTATTCGTTTACGGCTGCTGTGATTGGTTGATTGATTAAACCTGATCTTCTTGATGAATCTACATTGTTTATTCTCGTTTATCTGAAACAGAGCCTGGTGGACACATCCATATACGACCGTTGAATGCCGTCTTAGCTGATCTACACTCATTGTCAAAAGAACAGCTGCACCCAGATGGAGGTGTGGGAGTGCGGTGCTGTTGGGAAAGAAGATAAAGGTGACCAGGATCAATAACTGATGATCAATTTAGACTGATATGATCAATATTGATTGAGCTACACATACAGAAGTCTGTCTCTCAGTATGGCGTGGGGCGGCCATGTTTGCTAACCCCACACGCCAGACGTCTCGGTATGGAGCTGTAGAGGTTCCTAATGGTGTCCTGTGATAATCCATCCCATGCAGCTTGAACATCCTCACACAGTTCCTGCAGATGGTGCGGTAGGGGTGGAGGTGGAGTGACATTAGGCCGTGTGACTACAAACCACTCATTCACGGTGCCTCCACACATGGATTCGGACTCATCACTGAAGACGAGTCACTCCATGACAGTCTGGTACGACACCGCTGCAGTCTTTGGTGACGGTGACGTGGTGTTAAGGACAGTCGTGGTAACGGTCTGTGTGCATGCAGTCCTGCGTGCTGCAGCCGTCTGCCAATGGTGCTGCACTAACAGGAGGACTCATGGAGGACATCAGTGCCTCGCTGAATGTCGGCAACCGTGGCTATTGGGTCGGTCAGGTACAGAGATAAGGCCTGTCCTCACTCTTGTCACATGCCAGGCCAAACTTGAATCATTTGCATGTCTCATAATGTCAAACCTACCCACCAAGTTTCAATCCTTCTGGGTGCAGCTATTGGTGCAACTGTTCCTTTGATGATGAGTGTAAGTACTCCTTTACACTGGTAGTGATGGCTCTACAATGACCTGCCTCTTTGGCAGTATCTTTCTATGGGAGTGTAAGTTAGCAGTACTCACTCCTCATAATATTACTGCTCTAGAGCACAGATTTATCTTCATCATCATCATCATCATCATCATCATCATCAGTAGCCTAAAATACAACATACATAATTACAGTAATGATAATGACGGTGTAATACAGGCTGTAGAGATAAACTTAGGCCACAACATTTACATTAACAGTTAAGATCCAGATATATATCAGATATATCAATATCAGTATCATAAGTCTCCCATATCGCCCACCTCTGAGCAGGTAGTACTCCAGTCACAGCCTAAACGAGTACCTTTACAATTAGACTCCATCAACATCCAACACCGATTCACTGACTCCTAGCCAGTGTTGTAACAACACCAATCTGATTTCACTGGGCAAAGAATCATGCAACTGGTTCTTTAATTGCTTGTGGTTCTATGTAGAGCCACTAACTTCACTAAACAGCCCTCGAAGAACCTTTGTTTTAAAAAGTGCAACAGCATTAGAACCTTTTTGGTGCCAACTGTTAAAAACATCAACCTGAAAAACATTTAACCGTGGAAAGAGCCATGCAAAGTGCTCATGGTTCTATACAGAACCATTTTTAGAAAGTGCAACAGTAGAAGAACCACATGCACGTGGTTCTTTGACAGGTCATGGTTCCATACAGAACCCTTTTTAGAGAGTGCAACAGTAGAAGAACCACATGCAAATGGTTCTTTGACAGGTCATGGTTCTATACAGAACCCTTTTTAGAGAGTGCAACAGTAGAAGAACCACATGCATGTGGTTCTTTGACAGGTCATGGTTCTATACAGAACCCTTTTTAGAAAGTGCAACAGTAGAAGAACCACATGAACGTGGTCCTTTGACAGGTCATGGTTCTATACAGAACCCTTTTTAAAAAGTGCAACAGTAGAAGAACCACATGAACGTGGTCCTTTGACAGGTCATGGTTCTATACAGAACCCTTTTTAGAAAGTGCAAAAGTAGAAGAACCACATGCAAATGGTTCTTTGACAGGTCATGGTTCTATACAGAACCCTTTTTAGAGAGTGCAACAGTAGAAGAACCACATGCAAATGGTTCTTTGACAGGTCATGGTTCTATACAGAACCATTGTCTTTACTAAAGAATCCTTGGAGAAGCATCTGACAACAGAGGAAGGCTTTTAGTGATCTACTGAACATTTCCGAAAAAAGGTTCTTTATAGAACCATATACAGCATCATTCTGAAGAACCATTTTAGCATTGTGTTCATGGTTCTATATATAACCATCGTCTTTACAAAAAAACACACATTTTTGTAAAGAGTGTAACAATAGAAGAACACTTAAATCTGCAGAACTACTTTAACATGCATAATCATTCTTTGATGGGTCATGGTTCAATGTAGAACCAATGGTTTCACTAAAGAACCTTTTGGAGAGCAAGGATTTTAAAAGTCTAGCAACAGAACGACAATGTTTTGGTGCCAAATAGAACCATTTCACCATGCAAATGGTTCTTCCAGTGTTCATAGTTTAATACTGAACCACTGTCCTTACTAAAGAACCCTTGGAGAACCATCCTTTTTCAGAGTCAAAGAGTAGAACCATTTTTTGGTACCACATAGGACCATTTCTCCATGTAAATGGATCCTCCAGTGTTCATAGTTTAATACTGAACCACTGTCCTTACTGAAGAACCTGTGGCGAACCTTCATTTTTGAGAGTCTAACAACAGCAGAACCCTGTTTGCTGGCACATAGAACCATTTCACCAAGTAAAATCATTCTTTGATGGGTCATGGTTCAATGTAGAACCAATGGTTTCACTAAAGAACGCTTGGATAAGCAAGGCTTTTAAAAGGCTAGCAACAGAAGAACACTGTTTTGGTGCCATATAGAACCATTTCACCATGCAAATGGTTCTTTGACAGGTCATAATTCATTGTAGAACCACTATTTCTTTGATGGGTCAGGGGTCAAGGGTCTATTAACAGAAGAACCGATTTTTGTGCCACACAGAACCCATTTGGTGCCACACAAAACACATTTCACCATGTCAAACCATTCTGTGATGGATCATGGTTCAATGTAGAACCACTGGTTTTATTTATAGAGCTTTTGAAGAACCATCTTTTTTAGAGGTCCAGGAACAGGAGAACCATTTTGGTACCACACAGAACCATTTCACCACGTAAAGAACCATTGGAGAACCATCTTTTTAGAAGTCCAGGAGCAAAAGAACCATTTTGGTACCACACAGAACCATTTCACCACGTAAAGAACCATTGGAGAACCATCTTTTTAGAGGTCCAGGAGCAGAAGAACCATTTTGGTACCACACAGAACCATTTCACCACGTAAAGAACCATTGGAGAACCATGTTTTTTAGAAGTCCTAGAAGCAGAAGAACAATTTTTGGTGCCACCGTGTATAATCGTTCTTTGACAGGTCGTTTGTTCAATCTAGAACCTTTGGAGAACAATGCTACAACTGCTGTCCAACACCAACACCACCAACAACAACACCAACACCACCACCAACATTCCCGGAGCAACTTCACAGCCTGGCTAAGAGCACAGCTAGTCTAACCGGTCAGCCCATTTGCAAGTCTGGTTCGTCTCTGGAGT
>JAMWET010002029.1:395000-460000 GCA_024036415.1 Prochilodus magdalenae | reverse complement strand
TCAGAGACTTGTATAAAAATGTGTTGGATTGAAATCGCATACTGCACCTTTAATGCCCGGCATAGGTCATGAATAGATCAACTAATGAAGCTTAACTTTACACTGTACTTGTGTACACTGTGCTGTTTTGACCTGTATATAACTGTCACATGACCATAGTTTCTCCTTAAGATGTAATACTGTGTTTGGCCAGCAGGTGGCAAACTCCCCATTTCCAGACTGCCTTCCAAAATGAGTCACTGGAAACATGCTACATAGGGGACCATGCACCCTGACGTCCAGCTTGTAGCCTGTGTCTAACGTTAAATGCTAAAACTTCACTCCGGCTAGCAGACATTCCTAAGATTCCATAAACACTGCTAGGCATGAGCATCATGTAGCAGTTCCTGGTTCTATTACATCATGGGCTAATCGTGTTGTGCTTTATAGCAAGGTCTTACAGAACCGGTTGTAGGCTATGAGGTTCTGTATAGCTATACTTTCTAAAATGGTTCTATGTAACACTAAACAGTCCTCTGCTACTTTTACACTCTTAAAAAAAAAAAAGGTTCCCCATAGGTTCTCTAGCAAAGGTTCTGGATAGAGCCTTGAACACTCAACAATGCTAATATTACTGTAGTCTATGTCACTCAAAAAGACTTCAGCTGACTTCCATTAGCTTTTACCTATACTAGCTTCAGTTGCTCCTGCACAAAATAGAGCAAACTCTGGAGGACCTACGTTTGGGAAAAGGGAAAACCATGGGCTAATCATATTGTGTTGTATAGCAAGGTCAAGCAAGGTCAAGATGCCTGCTCCACATCCAAACGTCTGTTGACATAAGTTCATCTCTATTTATATTTACCTGTTAATATTAATATACATCAGGCCGTATATGGGTTATGTCCTTCTAAAGCTACAGAGACCTGGGCCAAACTAACCTGGGGCTGCATATGAGTATGAGAGGACGGAGCTGGCCCAGCTGAACAGTTGTATTGACCTCATGCCGACTGTGTGCATGACCTGTCCACATCCAGCCCAGACTGGTGACCAGCAGCCGAATCCAAACGCATGCCAGGGCCTCACGGAACATGGCACCATTTCAATTCATAGACCTCTATGGCAATGACAAAAACAAGAGTGAAAGAGTCTCCCCAAAATCTCCCTGCTGGGTTAAAACACCCCGAGAAGCCTCTTCATCAATGGCTAGCCAGCGCCTATGCCGTCTAACTCTGAAGATGTTCAATTAGCCTGCTGCTACGGCGACATTTTAATTTGTACATTAATATGCACATATTTATATGAATACCCATCATAACACTAATACACCTGACCACAGACCACTAGAGGGTGCTTCAAGGCCCACTAGTGGTCTGCTGCCCTCATGTTGAGAAATCTTTCTGTAATGCCACCGACCGCACACGGGCTGTTCACCATACTGCCATCAGCCAGGAGGTACCGCAGCATCTGAGTGCTACTGAGTGCTGATTGGTTAGCCTTGGTGCTACAGAGTGCTGATTGGTTAGCATTACTGCTACTGAGTGCTGATTGGTTAGCATTACTGCTACTTGGTGCTGATTGGTTGACATTACTAATACTGAATGCTGATTGGTTGACATTACTAATGCTGAGAGCTGATTGTTTACCATTGCTGCTACTGAGTTCTGATTGTTTAGTATTACTGTTACTGAGTGCTGATTAGTTAGCATTACAGCTACTGAATGCTGATTGGTTAGCCTTGCTGCTACTGAGCGCTGACCGACTGCTAATGAGTAAATGAATGAAAGGTTCATGCTCATGCTAAATGTACATGAGTTGCCTTTATAAAGTCCTTTAACTGAAATTAAAAGGCACATAAAAATAGTACAGCATATCCAGTTTAATATAATCTATGTTGTGTTTCTTTTTGATTGACACTTACATCTTTCATTTATCTCTTTTTATTGTTTTGTTTTACTCCTATTATTAAATTGGTACAGTATATGAAAAACACTAACCTCACTAAACACTAAAGTTTCCACTGTTACTGAGCTATTTTAATCTTTGATATAACCTACTGCTACTTATATGAAATGTCTGTAATACAAAATAGCTATATATATAAATAGCTATATATACGAGCCTAATCCTTTGTCTGTAAAGCGCTTTGAACTACTAGTCATGCTGCGGTATGCCCACTAGGGGGCGACATAACCCCACAAACCTTTAAACAGACCCTGACTAACGGTCCCCTTTGAGATCAGAGATCTGTAATGTTGACAGCAGAGGATGTAAAAAACTTTAGCGAGTGTTTTTTGGTTATATTAATGCGCGTGCGTGTCGTGTTCCTGTTTACAGTGTGCCAAATTAATAAAGTAAAAATAAGATCGAAAAATTTCTGCCCCGTGTGAGGCTCGAACTCACGACCTTCAGATTATGAGACTGACGCGCTGCCTACTGCGCCAACGAGGCCTGAGAGGACCCTACGCTGAAGCCTTTAATAGGCTGACTCTGAGTGGTCCTGTAACATCGAACTCAAATTTTCTGTTGTGGTTTTATTATTGGGCTTCTGTTAAAACCGCCCCGATCAATATCCAAAACCTTGGCTATACCGACCATAAGGACAGGATCCTTCGAAATCTTAAGACAGATCCTTGGTAGCTACACCACATTGCCAAAAGTGTTCGCTCGTCTACACCATGATCCCCCGACACCTCACTTTACAATTGGCACAATGCAATCAGACAAGTACAAACTCAGACTGGTCCAGAGAAGACTTCAGAGCCACTCCAGAAAACACGCCTCCACTGCTCTAGAGTCCTGGATGCAGCTGCTCGGCCATGGAAACCCATTCCGTGAAGCTCTACACACTGGTCTTGAGCTGAAGGTCAAAGGTGAAAAGGTGAAAGTTTGGAGGTCTGTAGTGATGGACTCTGCTGAAAGCTGGTGACCTCTGGGCACTATGTGTCTCAGGATCCGTCGTTCCCAATCACTTCCACTGTGTTATAATCCCACAGAGAGTGGACTGTGGAATATTTAGTAGTGGCATCCTATCACGGTACCATGCTGGAATTGACTGAGCTCCTGAGACTGACCCGTTCTCTCACTAGTGTCTGTAGAAGCAGTCTGCATGTCTAGGTGCTTGGTTGTACACACCTGTGGCCATGGAAGTGATGGGAGCGCCTGTGTTCAGTGATTTGGATGGGTGAGTGAAGACTTTTGGCAATATGGTGTATCTATCCGACTGTCTGTTCACTTAACTGTCTGCCTATATACAATTGGGCCAAATAGCACCGCAGCCATGCTGCCCAACGAAGAAGCCACATGATTGTAATAACACGTGTCCCCGCTCCACACGGCCTTGAATTGGTCAGTTGTGGTATTTTGGCTCAGGCTCTGATAAAAAGGCTTTGATAAGAAACCTGCCCCTCAGTGTGCCACGTTATCACACGCTGTGAGCAAATACTGGGACTGGGGGAACTCCTGTCTTTCTTTTCCCTCCGACCCAGCCAGGTGTGCGCGCTGCCCGTAGACTCGAGGCATAATAATGGCAGGGCTTAATACATCACTGGGCTACTTCATAGCTGTGGTGGTTGTAGGTGCATTCGCTAGGCTTGTGCTTGTGCGACAGAGGCCGCAGTGGACCTGGCTGGCTGAATCCATTGCTGCCTTCCTGCTTGTGGCCTGCAGACTGGAGGTGCAAACCATCTCCGAGATCGGCCAGTGGGCTGGAGGCCTGGGCCCAGATGTCACCCTTACAATGCTGTTCCTAGCCATAACGGTCCAGGGCGCCATCATGCAAGGAGTCACGGGAAACCCTTCAGTCACCTTGATGGGGTTTCTGCAGAAGGAGACTGGAGTGGTATCCACTGTTCTCAGCTTAGCAGGCCAGTTCGCAGGTGCCCAGCTGGGGCTGCTCGTAGCCGGCTGGTACTGGAGAATGGAGCTGACAGACATGCACATGATCAAGAACCTGATGAGTGCCGAGTGCACTACGTCACTGCGGGTGCCGTCGTTGCAGGGCACCTTTACGGAGGCAGCGAGTGCCCTGGCTTTTCATCTCAGCGCCCTCAGCCTGCACCGCAGGTCACAGCTGCTCCAGACTCCCCTCTTAGCCCTGCTGCTCACCTTCCTCTACTACGTAGGTAAGTTAGCAGTGCAGAACAGAACAGGGTTCTCACCTGACCAGAGATGACTTGGGTGCACGACCATTCAAAAAATTTAACAAAGCTTTATTTAAAGCGTGTAAAATATAATATTAATGGGAAGTCCATTAGGATAACATTCATTTCCAGGGTGGACACAATAGAAAAATCATATCCAGAAGCAGATGACCTGACCAACGTGCTGAAAAACAATAAATGGACTTTATTATTCAGTGGTTAACACCTTCTTATTGTTCCTCATAGATTTATTATATGGTTTAAGACTATGAACACACAAGGTGTACAGTCCTTTTTACTCTATCTACTATATATATATATATATATATATATAGTAGGTAGAGTATATATATATATATATATATATATATATATATATATATATATATAGTAGGTAGAGTATATACATATATATATATATATATATATAGTAGGTAGAGTATATACATATATATATATATATATATATATATATATGTATGTATATGTGTGTGTGTGTGTGTGTGTGTGTGTGTATTGATATTGATATATTGATTGATTTTTATTTTTTGGCATCATTCGATCACATGAGCTGCTGTTTACACTGGATAGACATTTTATGATGAATGGATCACCAGAAATATCTAAAACATGATTGAAAAATGTCTGGTTCCATTGATTTACATTCAAATTCCTCTCCTGTAAAGTTGTCATTTTGGAGATACTAGTTTTTCTTTGGACAGCGATGATGTATACATACAGTATGATATATACATACAGTATACTATATATATATATAGATATATATATATATATACACACACACACACACACACACACACACACACACACACACTCCTGATAATGCCTTCAATGTAAATGAATGTAAAACAGCCAAACAAATTTTAATAGAACGAATGAAGTAACTTACATTTACATTCCAGAGCGGTTTACAACCATGCTTAGTATTCCATCAGAGAATGATTCCTAGCTAACACAAGAGGGCTAGAGTCTAAAACTCGCCTTGAGCTCAGACACTGCCCGAACAAGGGCCAGTGCTGATAGCTAGGAAGAAGAACACAGCAGAAGAGCTCTACCTAGAACTCCAACACCATTGCAAGTCATTCATTAAGATATCACTTGTCAATTGGAGCATGTGAAATGCATCATTATATAGAAACCCAGAGTCACAATATTTCAGTATATAGGTGATGGGAACCAGACCACAGAAGCCTTTAGCACCTCCAACAGCTATGTCACAGAGTACATGTTGTAATGATGCTGTGTAATGCCCGAGCTGCTGCTTTTCTCTGGTTTTACTTGAAAGATTGTGTCAGAAATTAGATTTTCAGAATCCGTTCATGGATCGGCGGTACATGCAGGGTGTTGTAAGGCAAGCTAGTCCCACAGGGTTCACTCCTTATCAGCAGTACACTCAAAACCTCAGAACACATGTGCACTGTGGAGAAATCCAAGTCAGCCTAGAACAGTACATTCACATCAAACCGCTCGGGATGTCTTTGCAGACAAGCTAACTATTTCATTACACCAATAACTCCCTATTTAAAGTCCTAATATGTTCACCACTCTACAGATCAGCCCAGGTTTAGTTCCAGACTAGTTATTAAGATTTTTTAAAACGTCATAATTCAGTTATTGGGATGTAAACGGTGCGGTTTCGAATAGTTTGATTTATTTGTAGAGGTGGTGGTGAACCAGGGGTCACCATGCCTACAACACAAATATCCAGCACCACTGTGAGCCTACTGCTGCCTCCTGAGTCTTTTATATGCAGCACTGAGGATGGTAAAACAGTGGGAAATTTGGCAGTGAGGGAATCCTTTTGGAAATCCTTCCCAGAACTTTTCCAAAGCTATGTGCTAGTTTGCAGCCAGACTGTTCATAACCATGTCACATACGGGCTTTCTGTGAGGGATCTTTCAGAGGCCTTATACAGACGTCTGGTTACCAGCATCTTCTGTACTGTTAATGCACTTTATTCATTGCCAAGCCTACTGTATACTCATGTTTACATACTGTTCTCATATTATATCTCATATTCTCTCAGATGTTATTTTTATTGTGTACATACTGTCTACTTGCACTACTCTTACAGTTCAAACATTCATTTGTTGCTGCTCTTATACATACACCTATATGATATGCTTATATTATAGATATGCTAATATTATATGTATATATTTATTACTACGGCTCCTTATGTAAATAATACTGTACTTGCACTTCTGGTTAGATGCTAACTGCATTTACAAGCTGACGTTCTTATCCAGAGCGACTTACAAGGTTAATCATATTACAGGTAGGCCAATGTAGTGTTAGGAGTCTTGCCCAAGGACTCTTATTAGTGTAGCTCAGTCACCTAGACCAGGATTTGAACCCCAGTCTCCCACATGTAGAGACAGCACTCTGGGTAGTGGTGTTATCAGCTGAGCTACACCAACCACTAACTGCGTTTCATTGGCTCTGTACCTGTACTCTGCACAATGACAAAGCTAAATCTAATCTAATCTAATCACCACCCCTGTGGACTATTCGGCCTGTATCTCTAGAATGATGCTGTTTGGATCTTAAGCGTATTAAACGTCTTTAAGGAGCCTCTGAATATTAGCATGAGCCTCAAACGTTCTTGTTCTCTGTGTACTCCTTTGAAGGAAGCAACTATACCTCAGCATATGTGAATCCAGCCCTTGCCTACGCCCTGACCTTCACCTGCTCTGGACACACATTCTCAGAATATGCTCTCGTCTACTGGCTTGGGCCTCTTGCAGGTAGGTTATGCTGAACTGAACACAAATGTGCACGGTTGCTTTATGGTGAATGACAGGATCTGTGAGACAGTGGTCAGCAGCCCTCGTCCTGGAGATCTACTGTCCTGTGGAGAAACATGCTGTGCCAATACTACTCACTCAGCTCCAGCCAATCAAGGACTGTTAGCTGGGACAGTCAACATTTATTAATATGCGCTTTATTAACAACAGATGTGTCACAAAGCAGCTTTACAAAAGGATCTGGTGTCCAAGTCCCCAGTGAGCAAGCAGAGGACGACAGAGGCAAGGAGAAACCTCCTCAGTTCATTCTCCTCGGGTCAACACCAGAAAAGACAGGCGAAGGAGAGGAGCGTTCAGTGTTTGAAGGGGTAGAGGAATAAATGTAGTTGGGTCACCATATGAGTCAGCAGGACACAGGCCAAGCTTCCACAGTGCAGGACAGCCAGGAGCTCCATGGTGGTTAAAGGCATCAGTGGCTCCCAGTCAGAGCAGATGCATCAGGCCACACAGGATGGGCAGCAGATCAGCTCACAGACTGTTAGCTGTGACAGAAGACCTGAACACACTATATGAAGTTAAAGTGCAGTAGTGACTCCGGCAGGTCTGGCTCTTGCAGCAGGACTAACAGAGAGAGCCAGAAGGTCACACAGACATGAGGGGCTCCCTGAGAAGTCAGTGCCCCTCTGCTCCACATCAACAAACCTGAGTGAACATGGTGTGGCTCATGGTGGTTGGAACCAGACTCCGAAGGAAGCTGGCTCTCCAGGACCAGGCTTAGTGACCACTGCGCCATGATCACACAAAAACATGATCACAGCTTCCTGTGTCTAGATATGGCATAAGCAATGTATGATTTACATGATGGTCTTTTCTTTTTAGGCATGACCCTGGCCTTGTTCCTCTACAGGGGCAACATCCCCCTGTTCTTCACCAGGAACCTGCTTTTCTCCAAAAAGGCACGCTTCCGTTCACCGAAGGGAAAAACCTTGGAAGAGAAAAGAAGCAGCTGAGACCGTTTTGCATCGGCATACCTCGCTACCCCAGTGCAGAACTCCAATCGGGGATGTCTAAACCAGTGTTTTGGTCTTTTGTAAATTCTATTTTAAAGAAAAAAAAAAAAAGATCACCAAGAAACAGAGCAGTGAACTGTATAAAGACTTTTTATACACTTTGCAATAAAGAAATGTCGTTTTAATGTTGTATTGTTGTAAACAGGGACATTTAAATATTAATACCCCCAAATACAGACATCGGGGGTGCACAGCTTCGCCACTGGACAGTTTGCTAGGTTCCCTTGCTCAAGCACACCTGATTTAACTAGCCTGGTATATTGCCCAGGTTTAGGAGGAGAGTAGAGGAACTACCGGACACCCGACCTCCAGAACCAGACTTATGCACCCACACTATGGACACACAGATCATACCTTGGGTCCTGCTCAACCAACAGTGCAGTTTAAAGTTCCAGTTTATTTTTAATACCCAACATCACATCATCAGGTCCATTTGTGATGTTTATGCAACAAAAACAATTAACTTAATTTTAACATGGCCAATTTCTATCTTCTCTTTATGTCTCAGCATCAAACAAGATTTGGTACCTTTTTTGTTTTTTTTCAGGCCACATATTTAAAAAATACAGCACATCTGAAAGCAGTTTAAATAGATCATGCCAAAACAAACCATATTATTGCTTAAAGAGTGAGAATAAGTATTTTGTGATTATGGATCCATTTATATTATCCATTAAAAAAAAAAAAGTTGTAGTAGCAGTAATAGTAGTAGTATCTGTTGTGTACAATGGCCAAAAAAGTGCAAAACTAATTAATATTTCAGTAAATAAAATTTCAAAAATAAAAACAAATTTACAGAAATAAACAAATTTACCAAAAAAATCCAATTCAGAAAACAAAATTACAAAAATTGTGCAAATTTTAAATTTGTTTTGATTTTTGTAATTTTGTTTTCTTAAAATGTTAATTTGTTTTGCACTTCTCTGCCACCATAGTTGTTGCATGTGTAAGTTCTGAAAAGACGCAATGCATTAAGTTGTACGCAAAGGCTTGGACACCCAAATGACCGGCTACGTTGAATTTTTGGGTGAATAGAAGTTAACATGTGCTCTAGACGGCGCAAACCTCTTCACATTTTAATCCACAGTTACAGTTCATGTGCTGAATTTGAACACGCTGGGAAAATTACAATATTAAACATGGCCTCTCCAAAAGTTTTACACCACGCCCCATACAGTAAACTTGAGATAAACAGTAATTGAGCGGTAAAAATTGGCAGAAAACGCATTCATGTAAAAGAGCTGCCAGAGATCATCTAACCAGACCAGAAGTGACTGTGGAATCCATGTGTAACTCCCATTCAAAAGATGCTGAATACACTGAATATGAACACAGCGTGACTAATATTTAACAAGGGCTGGGACATTACACCTCTGCAGTGGTCCTGTAAAGATTTTTCGGATCGCTGTGTTCTGGCTGAGTCAAGTCACAGCAGTAAATCACTTTGAACAGTAACGTCATCAATAGAAGTCCCAAGCAGCACATCGGACACTGAAGCATTGCAGAGAGCTCAGGAGGAAGGGTTCTGTGCTGAAGAAGCCACGCTGCTGGTTTTCTGAGGCTCACTGGCCTGGGCAGCAGCTTTGGATGAAAGGTTCTGTGGTTCTGTGGGAGAACAAAAGAACAGAGAGAAAGATATTTACAGTATGTCCATAGGTTTGTAGACAGGTTTGTTTCTTCTGACAAAGGCCATCAATAGAGACGATGAACCCTCTTTGCTGCAGTAACAGCCTCCGAGAAAACTTCACAATAGATATTGATGAACAATGAGACTGAATGGTTTGTGCTAGACTGAGGTGGAAAACGTTGAGACATACTGAATGAATGACTGAATGACTAAAAAAAAAAATAAATAAATAAATAAATAAAGATAATATATAGACAAAAACAGGTCAAGCTTATGTTCTATAGTACAGGTTCTAAGACTGCAGAGACTAGTGTTATCTTCATGTGAGCACACCAAGATAAGATAATCCTTTATTAATCCCACAGTGGGGAAATTTGCAAAATTAGTGTACTAAATTAGTGTAGTACACATTATAGAATTTGATGACATGAGAAAATGTCATGCATGAGTGAAATATGTACATCCGTACCTGGCTGAGGCTGGTTCTCTAACTGAGCCTCTGGCTGGTCCACCCACAGTTGATGTTTCGGGTTGTTTGGAAACCTTTTGGTTTGTCCGCAGCTGAGACATCGTATTATAGTCAAGCGCTGTCTTCGAGGACCTCCTGAAATGATCAGATGAGAAAATACATGTATATATATCCTAACAGAGCTGAAAGATCACACCGTCAGGTAATCCTATATATAATCCATATAATAAATAGGTGTATAGGTGTGTGCGTGTGTGGCTTACTCTTTTGCCTGACGGTTGCTGTAACCCCAGGAATCAGTAAAGCACAGCATCTCTTACATATGGTTCTTTTCACCGAAGGATCTCTGCAAGCCGACACACATATTTATAAATCATGACAAGAACTTAATAAACACAAACATCACAGTGTATATAAATGTGCTACTCACTGTCTGAGCACCAGGCGTTTGGCGATTGTTTTTTGTGTGTAGCAATAAAACCGTGCCACTTCTACGTTTTCAGGGTTTTGGGCCAAAACGCAATGAGCAGCCTGCAGAGCATAAAGTGAAGAAAATGGCCATCAGGTTATATTTCCTAAGAGTTGAAGGGAAACTGCAACAATTTGGCACAACTTTGTAGGTTGGTTCAAAATGGCACACTGCACTACTGCACACTATATACGCCCCCTGTGTGTGTGGTATACAGTACAGTAACAAGTTCTGACCTACAGTGTAGTATACTAACACAGTGACATGACCAGTTACCTCACATTTACCTCAGAGCTGTTATTACTGTATCCACTGTTTAGAGCTAGCTGCTGCTAACCCTGCTCAGTTCACCTGAGATAGTTAGCCTAGCTGTTAGCTCGCCTTGGCTATTTCACTCTAAAACTAATCCTCTAAAGCGAGTTCATCTTTTATTAATCTTCAGACCTGTATATTTAACTTTCTGAGGCTCATTCTGATGAACACACACCCCACTACAGTCACTACACCCACATTTATACTCAGAGTGGGCTGTGTTTTGCTCTCCAGTGTTACCCGCCGCCATTTTCTCTAGCTGAAGCAGGCTGAAAGCTGGTGAGGCCGCGGTGCATGATGGGATGCAGTACACCATGAAGATAGCTCCACCTGTATACTAGAACCTCTGACTGGAGTAGAACACCATCCGGGGAGCTTCAGTGCATAGGGGTATGTACAGATCTTTGGTTTAATCACATACTGGTACATGAGTAGTATGCAGTGTGCCATTTTGAACATAGCCTTAGACTCTTATTATTTTACAGTGGTGGTGATGGGAACCAGGGGTCACAATTTCTATAACAACACCTTGAGAGGAACCAGGCTGGCAGGGGGAACCAATCCTCATCAGGTCTATCCCGGGGTCTATCCTGAAGCCAAAAACTGACCACCAAACCATCATAAAACAATGTGTTCAAACATCAGGCAGCGTATATCTAACATCTGCTCATACCTGCTCTCTGAGATCTACCATCCTGTTAAGTTTAGATCCAGCACACCTGGCTGCAATATATTCAGATTTTCCTGGAGGTCTTGATTGCCTGGATCAGGTGTGCTAGTTCTGGGCTTAATAGAAACTCTGCAGGTGGTAGATCTTCAAGACCAGGACTGAACACCCCTGATTTAACCAGTCCATGTAATAACTCGTGGACACACGGCCCCCATCATCACCACTGTGAACAAAGCATTTCACACCATACCACCTTAAATTATCCTGTTCACACCTTAAACACTGAGAAGTTAGGAAACATCGGTGGGGTTCCCCTTTAAGTGAGGTTCTGGACTCACCTGGTAAAGGAAGTTCAGCCTCTGAAAAGCCTCTTTATCTTTAATGTTGCCAGCCATATTTGGCCAAAACTAGATTCAAGTGAGGACAGACAGAAAGATAAGTCTCAACAGTCTGATCACATAACAAACGAAACCCCAATAAGCTACAGCACGCCTGACCTGTGTACACTCTTATTCTTTAGCACTGTTGACCGTTTGCAGCCACGAGTCGCCACATATCGCCATCTGCCGGACGGGTGGCGCAAAACAACGACATATTGTTAATCCACTTTATCAGGGCTGTGTCCCAAACTGAAGACAGAACACATTCAAGACACATTGGATGCTGTTTTACACAAACATAACGTGTCAAAACGAACAGAAATCCTAGATCAGCAAAATCTTAAAGTCGTCTTCAGAAGATGGAAAAGTAACTGGCCCGTACGGGGATCGAACCCGCGACCTTGGCGTTATTAGCACCACGCTCTAACCAACTGAGCTAACCGGCCAGGTTGTACCTGTAGGTTTCAAAATACTGCATACAAATTGATTTCTATACCCGTACTTGCCAGATTTCAATTTTTATTTTGTGCCAATGTTTGAGCCTGACACTGCACGGCTCACTTTCATTCCTTCAACACACCAGCTGCAGCTTTCCTCTATTAGACACTCTTACCTTGCTAGTCCACCTTGTAGATGTACAGTCAGAGATGATAGCTCATCTGCTGCTGCACAGTGCAGTGTTGGTCATCCCCTAGTCCTTCATCAGTGACTCCAAAGTGTCCAGCACCACTGTTATGTCTGATCTACTTACACCAGCACAACACACACTAACACGCCACTACGTCAGTGTCACTGCAGTGCTGAAAATGATCCACCATTTCTGTGGGGTCATGACCTTTTATAGAACAAATGAAACAGATGGAGCACAGTCTTTAATTCTACAAAGTTCCTGTATTCAGTCTTATATTAAGGCAAATGGTGAACAGTGCCTTGCGGTTGACTTACATTTCATTTATGTGGAAGATCTACATATACTGACACTAAATAATATCTGTTCAGTTACTTCATCACTGTGTGGTATGAGAAGAGAAGTGCTGTGTGTTTCTGAGGCAAGTAAGTAGGGGAAGTAGTGACAGGGTGGGACGTAATGAGAGATTTGTCCGTGATTAAATAGCTGGATCTTTGAGTTCAATAGCACGATCACAGAATGGCGTGTGGTGAGGCCCTCTCACAGCTCTACACAGGGAGACGCTTCATGGTAGACAAACTGGTCAGCAGGTAGGCAATGGCACCCAGTCGAGGAAGATGAAGCAGCAACATTAGAGTGCAGAGGATGGGCAACAGTTCCGCAGCAGTGGAGGGAGGGTTAAGGTGGCCAGCTGCCAATACAGACCACAAGAGAGCACAATCCAGGAAGGAACTGTATGCACTTCTTGACTTTAAATGAGTTTAATTTACTTTTAAATACTTTACTTTTATTGACAAATTAACAAAGCCCATCCAAAGCATACCCTGCTCTGACAGCACCATCACATAAAGCCAGATTGGAGGAAAAGGTCACACCTCCCCGTCGGGGAATTGAACCCCGGTCTCCCGCGTGACAGGCGGGGATACTCACCACTATACTAACGAGGAGTAAGCGCAAAGCTGGCCACGAGCCCATACAGGTCAAAAGAGGGCACCGACGACACCTCCTTCCTTCTCCTTCAGGTGTTTTCAGTACGCTGACAGTTCCATATCGTGTTTTGCGGGCTGGGGAAATATAAACAGGTGCAGGGTACAGATACTCCAAGAACAAGAGCCGGGGACATTCTTATTGAACAGTTTCTGAGCTTAGCTTATCTGGGTGACTGGGAAATTCCGCTTTGTGAAAAGAAACCCGGAGCACAGGGAGAAAAAGACAGCTCTCCCCGTCGGGGAATCGAACCCCGGTCTCCCGCGTGACAGGCGGGGATACTCACCACTATACTAACGAGGAGTGAGAGCTGCGGCTTCAGCTGGAGGTTATGAAGCGCTCTTTCAATCGAGCCGCGTTCACCCGAATAATTTATCAGAGGCAAACAAACACCTGTACGTTGCAACAGTACAACGCTGGCAGCCTGACACTCTTACAGTCAGTCTATGGGTCCAGTCTTATTGACCAAAAACAAGTCTAAACCCCAATTTATTGGAATATAAATTGTAATCGCAGTATTAGTAACGGAATTGGGAATTAGGAATTGTCCATAGTAGTTCAGGCCTAGGATAAATAGATAGCAGTATGGGTCCAAGTTTAAGTGTCTTATCTGAATTTAACAACAGTGCAGTTACAGAAGTATTTGCCCCTCGCTCGGTTTCTTCTGTTTTGGCTAATGTGTCACAGTTTAACTATATAATGTGACCCATGCCTTCCAAAAAGTTCCACCACTGACTCATCAGTCCACACTTCCCTTGGTTGTAACGAGGAGAAGACTGATGGCTGATGAGCCAACAAACAACGTTTAGCAATACCAGGAATTAACAATTACAAAATAGTATGGGTATATATATATAAACACAATGAAACAGTTAATTACTCCACCAATAGGAGTTTAGAATGTAAAGTGGGATGCTATGATTATGCTTTGATCCACATTTTTAGAATTATTACATAGTAGAGATTTTACTATTACTATCAGACCACCAGCTAAGAGAACCTAACACTTTTAGTGTTTATGCTAGCGACCTATATTAGTCATATTTACACTCGGGAGATAAAAATAAAAGCTTTGCCCCAAATCGTCAGCTCCGACATAAATACACATTAAACATACAATGACGAACTGTAAGGGGCTATGGCTTAATACAGGCAACACTCAATATATATATATAAAAATAAAAGTGTGATGCATTGGCCGGGAATCGAACCCGGGCCTCCCGCGTGGCAGGCGAGAATTCTACCACTGAACCACCAATGCTTCCACACACAACGTTGACGAGCACTTGCTTTTGAGAGTACCGATGTGTTAAGTACAACCATGTGAGCGCATCAAATGCATAAAATGTTTTGCACTTAACACATGGATTCCCGTGTTGGGTCCGAGAGAAGTTTAACCAGATCCAAAATTAAATAAGCACTTCTGACAATTCACATGCTGTTACTACCAGCAGGTGGCAGCACTTCCAAAAGACCCAAACTCAGTCACTTCACATGTGACTCCAGTCTACTTATATCTAACAGACAGCACCAGACCACAGCATTACAAGCAGACTACACATTCAAGCAATTCAGACCATGAACTGAAGAACACACAATGGATTATAAAACTACAGCCTTTTACTGAAATTCATTTGTTGTTATTTTAATTATAGCCCATATCAGTGTTTCCACAACCTGGCCCTTAAGGTTCAGCACTCTCACAATATATAGGGATGAAGGAAAATGTGGAAACACTGGCTGATACCATCCACAACTTTAACATGCAATAAACGAGGCCAGTAACAAGCGACAATTTGTACAGGGACACAACACAACTTACTGGTCATCTAGTGTTACACCTCATACCTGAAACAAAGTAGATACTGTCACAGTGCAAAGGAAAACGGACGATTCCAAAGTGTATAAATGTTCACATAAATGTTCTTATCTTTCAGTGCAAGTTAAATAATACAGTAAAATGTTATACATTTATTAATATTTATATTGGGAACCAAGGGATGCAATGTCTACAAAATACATATAGACATTTTAAATAAATAAATGGTTTTGTTGCTAAGCCGTGGTTGCTATGGGAGGAATGAGGGATGAATAAACAACACATAGAGGGTGGCTCTAGGTTAACGGAAACAATATGTTTGGCAGGGCTGAAAATAAAGGTGACTCTACAGGAGAAATGAGATCCTGTTATACCACCCTAATTTTATATTTACATAATTTTTAAAAAATATAATAAACAAATGAAAATAAAGAAAAACAGGTGCAGATCAAACAAAAAATTAATTTGTGTTCAGGGGGGTCTGCTCTATGTCTGTCATTTGAGCGAGGTACAGTAGATGGGCATGCAATTTTCCACTCCATTCATTTAGGAAAGGGGAAAAAATTATTTTGGAATTATTCAACATTTTCCAAAAATCATAAGTCACATAAAAAAGCTGTAGCCTATACGTGCACAATTTATGCCTCAATCTATAATAAATTTAATCATAACAAAAAATTTATAACAGTAAAATCGAGTTGTATCTGAGGCTGTAATGTCAAACACACCCGACTAATGGAATAGTTATCCAGTTTTCTAGAGGAGGTTGAGCTGCTGTATTAGCACCACTGAGCATCCTCTGTGTTTGCTAACATTAGCATTAGAAGCTAATCACAGTTTAGTGAATCCTTCACTTTCCAGCTAAAGATGAAGTTCCACCAGCACTGTTTTACACCAGTAAGAGGTCCAGAGTGTAAACCAGGACGGTATGTTATCATTCTGGTCCATATGTTTAGAGTTATGACTCTGTGGAGAGAATTACTGTACAAGGCTATGAGAGGCTAATGCTATTAGCGCTTATGCTAGCAACAACAGAACGGGTGTATTTTCTTAGATTAACACAATAGAGCAGCAGCCAATGTGCTGAACAGCTAGTTAGCTAGCTAGCTAATTAGCCTAGTTACATGTTTAAGAATAATATAAAATCTCCAGAAACGTCGTCAGTCACAGAGATCATAATAATCCATACCGTCTCGTCTCTCTGACAGGTGGAAAATGCAAAGCAGTAGAACCGTGAACACAGAGTAGACTATGAAACTCTCAGTTTAAGATGATCAGCTTCCACCAGCGTACAGGCAGCTGTTGGGGCTGTGATGCTAACAAAGGTGTAGCTGCTCCTGTCTTCAGTCTCTTCAGAATCAGAATATATGTGTGATTAATTTTTTTATTATCAGCCACCACTTTGCCCAATCAGGTCCTGGACTATATGAATAATTTGCATATGATGTTCCCCCTTTCATTTAGAATAGAAAGTCAGAGGAAAGAAAGCAGTTCTACTGTGTTGGTGTTTGAATCCAGATATTTTTGTCATGCATATTTCCATAAAAGTGACTTCAGGCGATTCCGCAGTGCAGTCCATCACACCTAATAGAAGAAACTGATGGGAAAGCCATGGCACTGCTCCGAGTGTCTCCAGCTGCCAGATAACAAGCACACTTCTCCGACTGTAAGAGCAGCTGTGACTCTGAATAATTTGCCAAACTGCAACTGGCTGCAAGTGGACACTGTGCTCACTAATGAGTCTCCAGAGCATTCCACAAAAATACCAGAGATCAACTAATTCCTCATGCAGAGTACACCAAAGCGAGGCTTTTTGAGGGATCAGGTGGCAACTGAGCAAAGATACCTACAAGCAGCACAAGAACTGTTCTACTAATAGTTTGACTTTCAACTACAGATTTATTCCTCTGGTTAGGATGAGGCTGTAAACATGAGTAGGGGAACACTGTATTTGGAGATGCATCAAACTTGTGGGGAATCAGCATTGGCCATCTTTAAGGTCTAGATTTAGGCCTAATCCAGGTCTGGGAAACTGGCCCAAACAGTGGAAAACATGAATCCTTTTTCCCCCAAGGGCCTGTAAGCAGGACATAGTTTTCTTATGATGCATACTGTACGTCAGAAAATACGTCCCAACACGATGCAAACAACTGCCACTCCAACTCCAATTTGGAAAAATTTTGACATAAAATTGCATTGCCTACATGAGATTAAGGCAACGTGTGGTACACATGGGGTTCCGGGACCCGGAAGAGTCCCTGAAGAAGAAGAACAAGAAGAAGAACAACAAGAAGAACAAGAAGAACAAGAAGAAGAAGAAGAAGAAGAAGAAAAAACACCTCATAAAGAACACAGGCATAAATGCATTTAGGGAAATTTCATTGTTCATCTGTGTCACCAGCAATCAATCTTTTACCTTTGGTATTTTTAACTATCTAGTAATAGACCACTGGGCTGCCCTTAGCAAGCCTGGTGCTACTGGAAACTGCCTTAGCCAGACGGTTCTCAACGGGGTGCTTGGTGAGTCTGTTCCATAGCATATTTGGAAATCTGAAAACATGCCCAGATTCCCCCCCAAGAGACTGGTTTAAACAAAAAAAAAAAAAAGTGAAATGCTAGTGAGATTCTTTCTCAAACTAAAGACTGCAAGACGTGACAGACTGATAAACCAAATGTGCTGCTTCCATTGAAGCTACGGCTAGGGAGTTAACAGTCAGCCAACCAAGAACCCCCTCAGTCCCAGGGGTATTCCAGCCACAGAGTAAATGTGGCACTTCTATAAAATGTAGATTCTGGATTGAAATCCCTTTTTTGAGCTGCCGATTTTATTGGCCACACTGACATCACTATCAAAACAGCCATTTTAATACGGTCTGCCCACCGACACTGGCCAGATTAGCACAAATGATGGGCCATCACAATACAAGTCAACATACACATATAATTTGGAGGTTGAGATGGAAACACGGCTATTCAGAGCGGTTTGGTGTGACACGGCTCACTGTAGAGAAACTTGTAGAGTCTAATTACTAACAGCCTTTCAACTGTTCGGACGTTCCTATTACCAACACTGTGAAGGATTCCGACTCAAGGTAAGCTGCACCGTATTTCACATCCAACCGCTCTGAACGACTCTGCTTACTTCCTACCAAGTTAATAATGCAATCAACATGAACCCCTAACAGAAACAGCAGAAACGGCACACAAGTCTCTTTTGGAGATGTACAAAATGCTTTTAGTGGACGCTGCAGGTTCCAGAGTGACTGAAAGAATGAGAAGAGTTATCCATTCTGTCACTATGAGTCATTAACAGCTATATTTACCAGGTAACAAACAAACAAACAAACAAAGTTAGTTACTACAAAAAAAGAAAATTCATATTCACAAACGTACACAAAACACGTAGTCTAAAAGTCTTTAGCTGACCATGTGAGTGTAAATGTCACGTGTCTTTGAAATACATAACACACATAATTCATCTCAAGGAGTTAAAATGAGTCCAGGATCATAAACTGTCCTATCTGTACCAGTATACAATGATTCACGCTGTAATAAAAAGAGGGGGCTTGTGGGGTGGACACACCAACCATAAACAGTTTATGCTGGTGTCAGTAAGGTGCCCTCAATTGTTACTAGGGTGAAGCAGAAGGACGGGAGCAAGGTGGAGACACAGTTTTAGGTCAGAAATCTTCCTAAAGAACACGAAACGACTAAGAAACACACTGAACGTATTCTTAAATACTTTCCTCTCGAGCGAGAACGACCAGGTCTCCTCCGTTTGATAGTCGAATGGGCAGAAAGGACAAGAAGGGAACAGTTCTGTGCAGCATAAAACCAGGTAAGAAAGGCTACGGTGACTTCTAGGAAACAGAACATCTAATATGTCCACCTTTAAGTTCCCTTAGTCTTAAAAAAAAAAAAAAAAAAGCACAGTTGAACGTGTTTTGGCAATACTGGCTGGCTGGTTGGCACAGTTGGTGAGAGCTGTGGCACATGGAGTCCATTCAGCAGCGTATGTGTTTGTGTGCTGGATTCTTCAGCATGGTTTGTGCAGGGAAGGTTCTAGCGGTTGTTCTTCATTGCGTCCTTGGCGGCCAAGATGAGCGGCGTGAGGCTGGACAGAGGCTTGGCCAGCTTCAGGAACGGATGCTAGAAAGGGAGGAAACAAGACAAAATGAATGGTGACCGATTTTAAGCAAGTTTCCCTAAAATGTATCTTCTTCAAAAGTAGACCTATAATTACTACTTGTTTTTTCTCCCCTCCTCTTCTCTCAGCTACATGAAACGCCTTGTTGAAATTCCAGCCCTTTTCTTGGTTACAAGGTGAGGTCATCTAGTAACAGACACCTGACTCCCAGCCTACAAGGAAGCTTGGCATGCTCTCAGGCAGAGAGCTAAACCTGGTCAATCAGAAACACTCTGCTACAGTCTAGCTTGCAACAGAGGATCTATCAACTAGTTCTACTGGACCTACAAGGCTGGACTCTGGATCAATCCGATACAACATAACTGACACCATTTTAAGAACAGCCACAGCTAGTTGGGTGGCTGAGCTGACCAATAAGACAGAGCACACTGGGTTCAACAGGAGACAGTGTTTAAAAGACACTGGAGCTTGCACCCAGTTTGGGTTTGAACAGTGCAGGTTACAGTCCAGATGCAGTCCTGTATGTAACTATGATCCACAACTGTAGCTCTCTAATTTAAATAAGTTTAAACCGTAAATTCAGCCCCATTAAGAAGAATCTGAAACCTATAGAAATGACAGCAAGTGGCTATAACTGTGAAGGGTATCGTTTGGAACAAGCCTCCACTGCTGCCATTCCCTGGATGTTAGCGATGACAACTGGAAACTGTTCATGTGATGTTCATGTTGCGGTTCATGTGTGTACATAATGATGATGAATGATGTTGAACAGAAACACATTCTTATCCTGTCCACTTTTACAGCTATAAGAAAACACCTTTTTTAGGAGTCAAATTTCAGCAAATAAGAAATTTGATAGCCTATTTTTACTATCTTCGTTTTACACCCCTGTACCTGCAAGAGCTCTTTGCTGCTACCCCTCTTTTCAACATCCATCTCCAGGCACCGAGCCAGAAAATCCCGGAAAACAGGCGACAGTTTCTCTGGACTCTGCAGCTCAGGGGTTCCATTTGTGGCAATAAGGTAAAGTGCCTGCACAGGGGAGAAAAGAGAAAGAAGAATCTTCACATGACACTTTTTTCTGATTTGGTCAGGTTCAAACATTACTCTTCAAAAAATCTTTTGGGTTCAAAGTTCAAGTTCCAGTTTTTCATAGTCTGTCTTACACCTTTTGGGCCTTCATTTACCTCTACTTCTTACACTTGTCACCTGTCACAGGCTACGTAAGAAAAACCATGAAATAAAAAAATAATCTTAAAAAAAAAAAAAAAATTACGATGACAATAAGGCTATTAGGTCTCAGTTGTGTTTATTGATATTCCAACTGCCTCGAACACTGTCCCTACATAATAACTCAAAAGCTGCAATAATCAGGAGTATGAAGTTTTATTCGGTTGCTGGTGGGTGGGTTTGAACACAGTTCTGCCTGGCTCAGATCTAAACCTCACCTAAATAATTCAGGCAGAGAATTCGGGGTTGGTTCAAAGCTTTAGGCTCAAATAAAGCTCTAATTGTACCAATCGATAATGTACCAACGCACCCTCAGCGGATTCTCGTTGAGGTATGGAGGCTCCCCTTCCACCATCTCAATGGCCATGATGCCCAGAGACCAGATGTCCACTTTGGGGCCGTACGCTTTGCGAGTAACCACCTCTGGGGCCATCCAGTAGGGCGTCCCCACCATGGTGCTGCGCTTATTCTGCTCTGGAGTGATCTGAGCACAGAAACCAAAGTCCGCTACACAGTGTGGAGGACAAGAATGGAGAACAAGTGATTATTAATACCAGCAAATACAAGAAGTCTACTCGACACTTATTAGCAGAATTAGGTAACAGAAATCAGTGATGGAAACAGTGATGTATTGTTTTATTGTTCGTTCTTTGTCTATCTAAAAAGTATATATAACGGTTTATAATGTTCATGGTCATGTGAAAGGATTAGAAAATACTACAGGAAGCATAGGCTGCAATATGGCTTCTGTTGTGTTTAGTGCGTAATAAATACAGAAATGTTAATTACTGTGTTATAACGAATAACAGGAGGAACCAAAGTCTGCTGAATAGCTATCAATGCAGTTAGCATACTATAGAGCTAATCATTGACTGTAAAGATTCTAACTTCTAGTTTAAGAAAACAATGTACTAACATAATGCAAACTATGACTGGACCATTCAGACCAAAAAAATAATAATAATAAAAATAAAAAATAAATAAAATAATTCACTGGCAATATTTAGTATTTTTATGAAATAATTGTAAGTCAAAGCCCATGAGCACTTATTAAAACTGACTGCGATCATAATAAAACGCATTGACAGGACATTACTATACCTAGAGTTTCATTCAGCATGGATCTAAAATGATCTAAAATAAGTAGTTGTGACTGGGAAGCTGGTATCTTAGGATCTTTTCAAAGCCTTCAGGTTCCATTGTGCTATAGGGACCCCACTGTGATAGACCACCACACTTTCCTCTACATCATGCAGACCACTACCTTTATTACCTCCATGTGTTAACACTGATTAAACCTCACTGGATAAAATATTGCGTTGTGATGGTGGTGTAAAATGAGGAGACTGTGGCTGTTTATTGTAAAGAACTGTACAGGTTGGGCAGACGAAAGCCGGACTAGTCCTTGAAGATGACCTGCTGGCATTCTGAGTCACTCCATGACAGTCTGGTACGACACCATTGGCCACCTTTGGTGACGGTGACGTGGTGTTAAGGACAGTGTGCATGTAGTCCTGAGTTGTGCAGCCGTCTGCCAGTGGTGCTAGCACTAACACGATGACTCATGGAGGACACCACTGCTCACTGAATGTCTGCAGCTGTGGCTGTCAGGTCAGTCAGGTACAGAGATAAGACCTGTGCTTGCTTGCATCATGTGTTGCAGAGCATGAAACTTAAATCATTCACGTCTTACAATATTAAACCTATCCACCACGTTTCCTTACTCTATTTTCTGGGAGCAGCTGTTTGTGCTATTCTTTTGATAAGTGTATATAAATTATTTTGTTTTCTTTTATATCTCACCTGAAAATATTTCAATATCTTAAAAAAAAAAAAAAAAAAAAAACACACTATACCACACAGCCCAAACTCAAGCCAATAGAAACAAACTAATAAATATCAATAACATGGCTTCTTAGTGCTGTTTGACATACTGAGTTTAACGGATCCATCCATTCCCAGAAGTACATTGTCACTCTTGATGTCTCGATGGATGACCTGGTTGGCATGAAGGAACTCTAGCGCTTGTATACACTGCAAAGTAATACAGATGGGAAACAAGAAGCTTGGTTAGAGCTTGGTATCAGAAATTTTTCAGAAATTTCATTGATGACTAAAGTAGTTAAAATCTACTCCACTAAGTGGACTTTACTGAGATCAGACCGGATGAGCACTGATTAAAAAAGACATTTCCAGTCCTGAATAGATTAGTGCGCTGGCTCAGCTTACTTTTAAACTAAACAAAACAAAACTGATAGTGAGAAATAGCCCATTGAAGCAGTGTCATTCTGTAGTCAGCTGCATGGCCATGTTAGATATCCAGGTATAGCCCTTTCCATTATGGGGAAAAATGAATAGCATTTTCAAAAACTACAGTAAAAAAATAAATAAACAAATAAAAATAAATTCCAAATATGATTTTGCAGTACATACAATTTCTCAGAATGTCACTGGAGCGTAAATATAAATATCATATATGTAGATCCCCAACACGGAACACCCTTCTTTACATATGAAGTGACCAAAAAAAGTAAATTTGCTGACTTTAACAGCTTGGGAAAACACAAATTATGGATTGTATTAAAGTTATGACACATTTTGGGTTCTGATTTTTTTGCCCAATATACATAACTCTGAAAAAACTGAAATTGTGTCCTAAAACTAGGTGAAAATTCCCCCATATACATGTGCTCTTTGCAGAGGATGTGTTAATGTATGCAACAGTGCAATGAACAAAGTATGTAATCTTATCAAAAGTGTTCCAACGTTTGTATATCATTGTACGCAGCAGTGAATGAATCTTGACGGCTTAACCTGAAGAATTCAGAGCTTATTACAGTGACATTAAGAGAATGTACTGAGCACAAAACCTCTATTTGCTTTTCAAAATAGGCCTCCATTTCCCCTGCTTAGCACCAGAAGTCCTAATATGGGTGTAGCACTGGACTTTGACAGTAAAGATGGATATGGCTAGTTCAGCAGAGCAAACCTCTCGGCAAACGGCAGCAATCTGAGCTTCATCCATACACGTCTCCGTCACTACATCGGTCAATGAGCCACCAGCCAGGTACTCCATCACCACAAAGAGCTCTTCTGCAACCAGAAAGCTTGAAAAGACACAGACACAGTCACATTTCACTGCAATGGACAGTATAGGATGCACAGTAGCATGACCAATATTGCACATCATTAGACCATCATACTTTTCTCTAAAATACTTCGTTTGCCTCCTCTTACTCTGTTCATCAACGGTCAGGAGACCCTCAGGACCACCACAGAGCAGGTAGTATGTGGGTGGTGGATCATTCTCAGCACTGCAGTAACACTGACTTAGTGGTGGTGTGTGTTGGGCTGGTGTGAGTGGATCAGACGCAGCAGTGCTGCTGGGGTGTTTAAACACTGTGCCCACTCACTGTCCACTCTATAAGACACTCCTACCTTGCTGGTCCACCTTACAGAGTACAGTCAGAGACGATAGCTCATCTGCATAGCTTCACACTGCACTCCTTGTGTTACTCCCTTTACAATAACATGGCATTAAATAACTACAATAACTTTACAGCCTTACGTTCTGTGCCAGACCGGTACCTGTCTAAGAAGTTGACAATGTTGGGGTTTTTCAGTTCCTTCATTACAAGAATTTCATTTATGATGAGCTCCTTCTTGGGTTGCTTCTGAAGGTTGATCTGTTTGATGGCCACCTATGATAAAGGAAAAGGAAAACCAATAATTGATTACCACGCGTGGTATTGCATTTTCTTTGAAGTCAGTCTGATGCTATTGGAAAGAAAATTAAAGGTAACCAGGAACAATAAATTACGATACATTTAGACTGACATGATCAATATTTATTGAGCTACACATACAAAAGTCTATCTCTCAGTATGGCGTTGGACCGCCATGTCTGCTAAAGCAACATGCCAGACGTCTCGGCATGGAGTCGTAGAGGTTCCTAATGGTGTCCTGTGATAATCCATCCCATGCAGCTCGAATATCCTCACACAGTTCCTGCAGATGGTGCGGTAGGGGTGGAGGTGGAGTGACACCAGGCCTTCTGAACATGTGTCATTTGACAACAACGGATTTGACACACGGATTCGCTGGTCGTCTTCCCCAGTACAAAAGTGGGACTTGTCACTGAAGATGACCCGCTGCCATTCTGAGTCACTCCATGACAGTGTGGCATGACACCACTGCAGTCTTTGGTGACGGTGACGTGGTGTTAAGGACAGTCGGCGTAACGGTCCGCGTGCATGCAGTCCTGCGTGGTGCAGCCGTCTGCCAATAGTGCTACACTAACAAGATGTCTCATTGAGGACATCACTGCTCGCTGAGTGTCCACAATCGTGGCTGTTTGGACGGTCAGGTACAGAGATAAGACCTGTTCTTTTATTCAAAGGTGGAAATTGCCGACGCACACATCCTCATTTTCACCCTCAATGAAGCTCTTTGTTCTGGTGTGTCTCGCAAACCATGCAGGGTCAAACTGGTCATTTACAAGCTAAGTTTAAATGTGCAATAGGCTTCATATGGTATAAATGTAATCCAATGGCGGTTCTATTTTATTTTTTTCTTACCTCTTGTCCAGTAGCAACATCGATGGCTGTGTACACTGTCCCTGAAGCTCTATAGAAGACAGAAGTCAATGCAATCACTGTTCACTTCCTGAATTTTACATATTGAAGAAAACTATAAATCTTAGCCTGTGTGAAAACAAAAATCACGGTCCGTTTTATTTTTCCAAAACCTTAAACATATTCATTTATAAAAAATTATTCATTAATATATACAGAAAAGCTCTATATTTACATCTGTTCCAGAGGAAGTGTCAACTTCATTTAGACAATCAGCGGAAGAGTGTAATAATATCAGGGGAATTTGAACATAGATAGAAAACACAACTGAATGTCTAATAACAAAACTCACCCTTGTCCAATCTTCTCATATCGCGTGTACTTCTTCTTAGGATCTCCAATACTAACTATAGTTCCTAAAAGGACCAAACAGACAAAAGGCTGAGTTAGCTGATATACTTCAGTTCCTCATAGACCCTGCATCTCAAAGTCTCACTGACTCACAGTTAACGTTCAGCCTTTGCCTGTTCTGGGCACATTAAAGCTCACCACATGGCACAAAGAGCTGAACCTAGATGAGCATTTTGACACTCAAGTTTGGCATCATGCATCAGTACTACCATTTTACACTTAGTGGTACTGAAAACCGGTCTGGATAAAATCTGTGCATCTATACATGTTACAGTTTAGGTAAGGCCAATCATTCTCAGATTCTCATTCTAGATATTTAGGGCCATGTTTTGCCATTTGTGCTGCATAGAGAGGAATCTGTCTTGCCAATTTAATCCACCCGTGAAGTGAAGCACCCACTAGTAAACACACACACACTAGGGGGCAGTGAGCACACTTGCCCGGAACAGTTGGCAGCCCTATCCATGGCGCCCAGGGAGCAGTTGGCCTTTTTCAAGGGCACTTCAGTCGTTACAGTCAGATCAGGAAACCGAACGAGCAACCCTCCGGTCACACAGCTGGGTCCCTAGCCTCCAGCCGACGACTGCCCCCTCCAAAAAGTTTACAATAGCTCATAGGCAGCTCCTGATATGAACATGGTTCATGACTCCCGAAAAGGATCAGCCTACTGTTTAAATTTTAGGACAGTGATCAGATGAACCCTGTAGGTGTGGGCTCTTCTTACTCTATACATACAGAGTTCAGTCTATGTAAACAAACTGTATATGCAGGGTCATACTCAGTTTATCCATGATCTCCTCGTCTGTCATCTTCCCCTTTTTGGGTTTCTGCTTGTCGGCAGCTCTGCTGGCAATGTTCCCATCGGGACAGCAGACTGGTGGAGGGCTGGGATCGATGACGGAACGCGTATTGGCCTGAAGGTCAGGAAGAAAACAATTACCACCCATTACAGCATCTCCATGACAGCATCTGCACTACATCTGGACAATAAGAAGGCCTTGTTCAAAAGCCCTTTAAGAAAGAAAGCACTGATAGAAAGAGAAGTCTGTTAAGGCTTATTAACTCCTATCAGTTAACAAGGATTTTTGAATGCTGGAGTTGCATTTATATAAATGTGCAAAATCATGACATAAAGCCAAAAATGCAGAGATTTTTGTTGTTTGCATCACAAGCTGCAATTTGCGCTCACGCATAGTGCACCCAACAAGAAACAGAAGCCGTGTGCATATTTAATACAGTGATAAAAACATATCGGCCCACATGAAAGCTCCGGTTCTACACTCACACTAAAAAGCTCATTGGGCAAGTCCTCTGGCGGCAGAATCCATAACTTTAAGATTCCTGCACAAATCAATCATTCATTCATTTCCATTCAGTTTTACACTCTAAAACTGACAAAATGATTTTACTGTTGCTTAACAGCGCTGCGCCTATTACATAACTCCTTTGGTGACAGAATTGGGAGGGGGAATTCCACCAATTTCTTAAGATTCCCGCACAACTCAATCACTCCTTCACACACAGTCATTCAGAGTGTTCTGGTTTGAAATGCGCCAGTCTAAAAGTGATTACTGTAAGCCTAGAATTGTTTACGGTGGTGGAACCAGACGTCTGAAGTGTTAAAGGCCTCTAAAAGCTCCCTTATAGAAATGACAGAAACATGTACAAATACACTGCTTAGAAACAGAGACCCCGTATACGTAGAGGTGAGCAGAATGGCCTAAATCGCTACTCAAGTAAAAGGTTTAATACTTAGTGGACTCCCACTTTTAACTTCTATAGGGGGATTTTAGAAGCTTCTTCCAATATGCCATCACACTCATGAACAGCTGAACATTACAATCCACATCCAGGACACTTTTCTCACTTCCTGTACTTTCTGCACTTTTATTTATCTTATTAACAGTTTCACACAACACCCCACCCTCTGTACTGACTGTCTCAGAGTGGCACTCCATACTCTGTACTGACTGTCTCAGACTGGCGCCTCATCCTCTGTAGCGACTGTCTCAGACTGGCGCTCCATCCTCTCTACCGACTGTCTCAGAGTGGCGCTCCATCCTCTGTACTGACCGTCTCAGACTGGCGCCTCATCTTCTGTACTGACTGTCTCAGACTGGCACTCCATCCTTTGTGCTGACTGCCTCAGAGTGGCGCCTCATCTTCTGTACTGACTGTCTCAGACTGGCGCCTCATCCTCTGTACTGACTGTCTCAGACTGGCGCCTCATCCTCTGTACTGACTGTCTCAGACTGGCGCCCCATCCTCTGTACTGACTGTCTCAGACTGGCGCCCCATTCTTTGTAGTGACTGTCCCAGACTGGCGCCCCATCCTCTGTAGTGAGTGTCCCAGACTGGCGCCCCATCCTCTCTACTGTCTGTCTCAGACTGGCGCCCCATCCTCTGTAGTTAGTGTCCCAGACTGGCGCCCCATCCTCTGTAGTTAGTGTCCCAGACTGGCGCCCCATCCTCTGTAGTGAGTGTCCCAGACTGGCGCCCCATCCTCTGTAGTGAGTGTCCCAGACTGGCGCCCCATCCTCTCTACTGTCTGTCTCAGGCTGGCGCTCCATCCTCTGTAGTTAGTGTCCCAGACTGGCGCCCCATCCTCTGTAGTTAGTGTCCCAGACTGGCGCCCCATCCTCTCTACTGTCTGTCTCAGACTGGCGCCCCATCCTCTCTACTGTCTGTCTCAGGCTGGCGCTCCATCCTCTCTACTGTCTGTCTCAGGCTGGCGCTCCATCCTCTCTACTATCTGTCTCAGACTGGCGCCCCATCCTCTCTACTGTCTGTCTCAGGCTGGCGCTCCATCCTCTGTACTGACTGTCCCAGACTGGCGCCCCATCCTCTGTAGTTAGTGTCCCAGACTGGCGCCCCATCCTCTCTACTGTCTGTCTCAGACTGGCGCCCCATCCTCTCTACTGTCTGTCTCAGGCTGGCGCTCCATCCTCTCTACTGTCTGTCTCAGGCTGGCGCTCCATCCTCTCTACTATCTGTCTCAGACTGGCACCTCATCCTCTGTATTTAGTTTGTGTATATGGGTTTTTCTTACCCCCCTGGTGTGCTCCGGCCGTGGGGCAACAACAGGTGGCGGCGTCTCCTCGTCATCGTCTTCATCTTCATCATCACCCGTGTCCTTCATGTTTGGCGACAGCCTTGCCATGTTCTTTTTGGAAGGCTGTATATTTAAAGGATGAAAACGTGGAATTGGTGAGTGATAAAGATAAAGCATTTAACCCCCTGTAAGACATGTAAACAGCACTTACCGAAGGCTCTCCTGAGGGGAATCCATCCTTCTCTGAAAGGGAGATAACAGGTAGTATACATGAGGTTTGTCATTACATTTCTAATAAACTACATTCCGTTTCTGGTTATGATGACACGCTGAGCCAGTTTCCCAAATCCGCATTAACCTACACATAAATCAAACTGGGACATGATGCATTTTACATGGGGATGTGAAGTAATGTAATTTTACTACAGGAGGTCTGTACAATTTCTGACACACTCAGCAAAATTAATTGAGAGGGGAGTGGCTACTCGATTTGTGCACTGCCATCACCCCTAAGAGTTTAATAGTCGGCAGGCTACATTTTCATAACACGTATCTAGGCCATAGGCTAAGCCACACAATGACTTGCCTAACCCTGCCAGAAGTGTTGCAGCTCTGAGGGTTGCAGCTCTGAGGAAGCCTTTGGCTTGTCTTCTAAATGAGTGTTGCACGTTGTGCAACATGAGATCTGACACAGACTTGACCAACCCAAGGTATATGCACCGTGCATAACGAAACTAAAACCTTCCTAGAGCCTCCAAACGGGGAAAAACTGATTTTCTTTAGGATATGATGAAATATTTACCCACGTCAATTTGCCTGCCACTAATAAACCTTAGTTCATATGAGGTTATATGTGTGGCTTGTTTTACAGAAGCTAACAGGCGCCTGAATCTTTACTGACATGAGTCTGTGCAGTTGGCGCATTCGGACAGGCCTCAAATCTCTCCAGTGAATGTACCCTACCTCCCCATTACAGCAAATCCCGTCCCAACCGGGCTGTAGAAGGATCTTGAAGGGTAAAATATCACTGACCTTGAAGTTTAGTCCAAGACTAGACTTAATCTAGACTAAAACAACTACATTAACACTGAAGCAGACTTACGAATCCCCTGTAAACAGCCTGAGACTTCTCTAGAAGGCAACCCAAACACTCCAGTCACCAACTCACCTGAGGAGAAGCTGAGGTACTTCTGCTTGCCGTTGCCCGTGGAATCGTAAAACTTGAGGACATCCAGCACAGCTTGAGGGTTCTTCTTTTGTTCGTACTTTGTGATGTTGGAGGTCTGCAGCAATCGTGCCCACTGCTCTGGCATTCCCTGTGGTAGCAGGCAGGTGTGAGGTTAATAAATCAAATCACTTTTATTGTCACGTCACATTTTCACAGGTGTGAAGGTGAGTGAAAAACTTAGGTGCGTAGTCCCTTACAGACTTAAATACAAAAAATATACATAGACAATAAATATATCGTCGCTGTCCAAAGAAAAACAAGTATCTCCAAAATGGTAACTTTACAGGAGAGGGCGAAAACCTAATCTGATTTTAATGGAAGTCAATGGAACCAGACGTCTTTCCAAGCAGGTTTGGGCGATTTCTGTTTGTCCATTCATCATAAAATTTTCACACTATGTAAACAACAGCTTGTGTGATCAAAGGATGCATAAAAGTAAAAATCAACAAAAATGGAGATACATGGTTTTCATTGGACAGCGACGATATTCAATACTAGGCACAAAACAAACATAGACAACAGTATAATGTATGGGTACTGCCTAATCGCTGGAGGTGAGCTATATAATATATCGCCAATATATTATAGAAGATTAATAAGAACATTAGAGCCGATAATTACAACAAGAACTTTCCACCTCACTTTTGACTGTGCATTCACTGACGCTCTGGTTCACTAAACTAAAATGTCAGCAATGTGGAAGTTGATCACAGTCTCAACAACAGAATTCCAGGGAGGGGAAATACGCTAGAGACTTTCAATTTTACTATGGTATTAGTCATCGGCCCAGTGCTCTTGAAACAGCATAAAAGACAGATTGCAGATTTATGGAGGTGACTCAACACAGTATAATATCACAATACTTTAAGTGGCAATATTCAAGTTTCAAGTAGTTCAAGTAGTTCAAGTAGTTTTTCGTATACAGTGGTGTACAGTACACAGTGAAACGAAACAACGTTCCTCCAGGACCAAGGAGCTACATAGAACAATAATACAATAAATACACGAGACAATTTACAATATACAAAACAGCAAACAATAAATACAGGGAGGGGACAGCGCAGATAGCCCACTGATAGGGGGAGCAGTAAAGTGTGGTTGTGTCCATTTTTTAGAGATGAACATTGTTTTTTTTTAGCAGCAGTGATGTCCATACTTGGTATAAATGTAAACATTGTACTCCTTAAGTTTATGTGTAGACATATTTAAAAGATAAGATTGTGTGTGTATTGATTCATAGGAACCAAGTACTAAAATTTTATATATAAACTTCCGGTACTAGAACAATGTAACAAGGTGCTCTGAATAAAGAGTTGTGTGTGTGTGTGTGTGTGTGTGTGTGTGTGTGTGTGTGTCTCAAAGGCAGTCAGTTCCCATGTGACTATAACAGATCAAAGTTTCCTTCGGGGACGTTATTTTTGCCTTTGGAATAAAGTACAGTATTTCTAAATAAGCTCCCAGAACAAACCATAATAACGTTCAACACCTCCACAAGCACTAATAACAGCTGGGATTTCTGGATGGAGGCCACATCAGTGTTCAGACACTCTTCCATCAAAGGGTTATGCAGTTGGGTCAGATTTGGTGGATGGCACAATTCTGAGGAGAATTCCCTGTAGACTGGGATTTTATCCACTGCTGGTAGACCCGTATGACTGTACGCTTCCATACACCTGCAGATTCAGCTACTTCCTTCACACTATGGTCTTTTTCCACACACGGAATGAGACATTCCCTGCACTGTAGCACCTCTTCTCAATCTATGGATCCCGTCACTCAGGTATTTATAGCTTAAAGTGCACCATCTGCAGGAGCCTGAAGTTACTACCCCCTTAAACACACAGGGTGACTGCTTTTTTTGTCCAGTGAGCTTAAGAACAGACATTATCATCAGCATTGTTTAGTTAAATTCAGTTGTATTATTGTCATTTCATTTATTTTGTTGGGGAAAAATTGTAAGCCACACATATGGTGCTGAACTGGACCTTTACTAACACAAGTTCTCCAGAACTGAAGCAATTAAGCCTATATAACTGTACACAAAGTATGTTTACAAGTATGTAATATGTGTGAACAAAAAAATGGATTTTGGATAATGCAGTGCATCTTTTCGCAGTAGGAATTAATAAGGATTCTTACAGTGAACTCCCCAGTGACCGCATCAAAGCCCACATGGATGGTGTGCTCGAAATCTGAGGGAGGAGAGATCTCTGGTCGTTCCTTGTCTCTGTCTTTCCTTCTTCCTCCTAGGGGACAGTTGTCACATTAAATTACATCAGGGAACAGCAGCATGATCATTTCATAACTGTTAAGAAAAGGCACTTCCTGTCTCAGAATGACACGCAGGTCAAAAAAGGAACTTCAGCTGAAAAGTTACAATCTCTAACAGACCGTAACCCAAGATTTCAAAATCATCAGACTGCGTGTCTTTAACCGAACACAGCAAATACAGCTTACAGCCTTGACACCTGCCCACTGGGCCGAGATCACCTTTCCATTCATTTACTGTCCTTTACGAAAACAGACATCAAGCACAAAGCACTGAAGTTGGTGAAGCTTTGAACATCAGGGCATGATGTGTAATTCAGGTCATAACAGGTCCAATCGATTTGGGGAAAATATCTATTGCCGATTTTTCCGATTAATACCGTAACTGCAATTTAAATTGTGAAAGTATTTTTGCATTAATTATGGTCTGTTTTTGTTTAGCCAAGAAAACTAGAATGTCTGCTTGCTCTGGCTCGAGTCCTGAACCCTCAAAGTAGTGTGCCAGTAAGTTGTAGCTTTGATGTCACAACACATGCCGAGTTCATTAATTCTGATTGGTCCAAATAGAATGGTCTAGTTAAAAAGCTCTATTATTAGGTTACTAATTTTTATTAATTTTATTAATTTTTTTATTAATTTTTAACAGCAGCTCTGGGTCTGACACTTAAATTTTATAACATATGAATCTCTCAGCCCTATAATAATAATAATAATAATAATAATAATAATAATAATAATAATAATTATTATTATTATTATTATTACAATAATAATGTAATAAACTCTTCAGCACATAGTGTGTTTTAATCTTTGCTTTATTGCAGCTTCACTTCTTTCCAGGACACTTCACTTTTGGTTTCTCAGAACCAGAGCAGCAGGTTTGCTGTTCAGTCTTATGGCTGATTTATGCTTCTGCAATACAGAGTCTATGCCGCGGCTTGCGTCGTTGTTTGGGTTCATACTTGTGCACCAGTATTTCCGCATCACTCAGCAATCACACCACCGTGACACTGCACTGGTGTTAGGGTTTTTATGCCACTGTGTTGACTTCCTTAACATTCCACAAACAATGGCAGCTGAAACTGAGTGGGATACAGGAGTTGGTGCTGTTTAACAACAGTCACTTTTACCTTTAACCCACATGTGTTTTTACAATCTACGGTTCATCCAAATGAATTAATGGTGAAGGTGGAAAAAGCAAAGACGGAACAACAATGGTAGCAGGTGGACCAACCACAGTTGTTGCTATCTGCGTTGCCACGACATGTAGTTACTGTCATAACCCGAATTTAGCAGCGCAGCCCATGTATATAATATACAGTATCACTGTATATGTTTCGCTGTGGTGTCACAGCTTAACCGTTTGGTTGCCTCTGATTGGTCCAACTCAACATACAGGCAGTTTACAAGCTGTGCTATGTTAACATCCCCATAAAAGACACTGTTTGGACAAAATAGCTCATAATTTAAACAGCAGCTCTCACGATTTGAATATTGCTTTGTTGATTTCCATATTAAATCAATGACAAAACCACCAACTTTAATACGTACAATGATTTCAATTCCTTTAGAGTACATTTGAACACACTCAGCATTTTTTGGCTTTGGGTTTAATAGGTCATGAGTGCTGCTCATGTATTTGACTATGACGTCTTTCCTACTGAATGAATTCTCAGTTGGCTGGGATTACTGGAACGAACTCCCTTGAACAGGCATTGTATGCACCGGCCAGTCAAGATGGCTGCATTTCTTGGAGGGTGCACACCAGACTACGATGTGGCGTGCGTAGATGCTTACAGCATCGATTCAATGCAGAAGCATAAACTGCTCTTGAGAAGTTGGTTGGCCTTTTCTGCTCTTCACAATTCCCAGTAACCTTTTAATTTAGATTTAAGACAGTCTGTAAAACCTTACTAAACCTTGTTTTAGTCCATGTTCTCGTCTTAGTTACAGCTTCTTGACAGCTACACATCCTTTCAAGCTCAGTGTTCACGGGATTGACAGAAAGAGATGAGATATAATATAGACTGCTTGTGTAGAAGAAGCATTCAAGACCTGGGAGTGTACCACAAGTGCCCACCATCAGATACACAGTGCTTAAAGCTTTGCTCTTTTGAGAGGAATACATCTAGCTCCACTCTGGCTTCGGATCTGAGAATATCCACAGGTGCGTCCGTCCATCCGTCTTCCACTGTGAGATGGCACTTCAACGCTACGGACGTCTGAAAGCATGCGTGTCTGTTCAAGAAGCTCCTCACTGAGAAAGGAGACACACACACCCAACAAAGAAGCTGCTGGTGGTCTCAGATCAATGGACTGGCCATCCCAGAGTCCAGAACCTGAGCACCCAACGTGTTTGGGATTACCTGGATGGATGGCGGCGTTTAATACTGGAAAGGAGAAAGTAAGTCCACATACCTTTCTCTACCCCTGAGAAGATGGAGATGATTTTGTTCCGAGGCTTTCTCTCTTCAGGCACCGAGGGAAGGGGCTTGGAGCTGTGGTTGGCCAGAAGCGTGTGGTCCTTCCCACCGCCGCTGAAGATCGTGCTGCTCATCCTCACAGGTGGGGCAGGTGGCTTGTCCTCATGGTCGCCAATGTCGCACATAGTTCAAGAGAAATGGGAGGGGGAAAAATAGCAAGGAAACAAGGAAAAAAGGAGGGATGGATTTGAGGGAGGAATGTGTGGCAAAACGCAGGAGGAGATAAGAAGCAGAGGAATTAGAACTGGAGAAGAGAGTGAGTGAAGGGAGATACACACAGGGAGGCAGAAAGGTCAGAAGAGTGCCAGCACACGCTCATGTGGAACTTGAAAGCAGACTAACAGAAGAGGCTACAGGACGTACTTCCCTTAATCTGTCACCTTATCGCCTATAGCTAGCATTCCAACTCCTTCACCAGACCGTTTATACAGTCCACAACAAAGTGAGGTCTCCTGGGACTCAATTTTACAGAGATGTCCTCATAGTGCATACAATCAAATCAGCTGGATGATCTGGGTACTCTTTTGCTATACATATCATCTGGCATGTTCTCAAAACCACACAGTCAAGTCACATTATTATGCCCACTTCCTACTTTCGACGGCAGCAGCACGCAGCTCGTGCAAGAAGTCACATTTTCGTGGCATTCTCTGAACCCACACATCCACGTGGAAGGCCCTCTCAACGGATTTGGGTATGAATCCATCCTTGCAGATCAGGTACACCCGTACATGCTGATCGTCTTCCCCGTGGCAGATGGAATCTTCCACCAAGACAATGCCATATGGCTAGAAATGTCCGGCACTGGTTGGAGGAGCATGACCAAGACTTCCACGTACTACCCTGACCTCCTAATTCCCCAGATTTGAACCCAACTGAAAATCTGTGGGACACTCTATGGATCCTGACCCATGTCCCCTCCAGCCACTGTGGGATGCTCTGCAGTCAGCATGGCTCCAGATACCTGTGACAACCTACCAAGACCTTACTGAGGCACTCCCAGCCTGTCTAGCTGCTGTCCGTCTTGACCATGGCGGTTCCTCTGGATATTAGCTGGTGGTCTTAATAATGTGACTCGACTGTCTATTACCCATCACCACCAAATCGAGAGTCTGTAAGTGGCTCTACATAAGAACCATATGACTTCAAACTGCTCTGAATGACTCAACGGGGGAACCAAGCAGAAACCTGGAAAGGTTGTGGAGGTTCCCCTTTAACAGAGAGTGCAAAACAGGTGCCACTTCTCTGGGGGGGACAGTGTCATCCAAGCTTATTATATCTGTCCACAGATAGATGCCAGGTGGATGTCTGTGGTAGACCCATTGGACAAAGTCAGAATAAACTCCAGTTAGCTAGCACAGCTAGCCCTAGCCATCTTATGACACGAGCTTGCATCTTTGATGTTGGTAACCGCTATTTTATGGCTCGATGCTAAGCTACATTCATACAAAGCTAGAGATTTGTATGTAGACGTACCTAATAAATACCAGGACAGCTGAACTGTGCTGGATTTCACTTTGGTGATTCAACCAACAAGCCACAAACGTGCAAAAAGTGCTCGAGAAAGATAATAAGCAACTAACTGGCTAACTAGCTAGCTAGGCTAACTAATTCCCAAGTTGGCTGTAATAAATGAACACAGTCTTATTGAAAGCTCGCCGAGACAAGGACAAAGCCAGCTTCTCGCTAATATGAGTCAGTACAGTCAGTAAATCAACCAGAAAGCGAAAATGCTAAGCTAGCTAGCAAAGTTAGCAACTCACCTGTGCAGACCCACTCTGCAAACTTCCACGAAACTTGGCTAGTAGGCAAGCCAGCACTGACTAAGCCAGCTTTCTTCCCCAAGCTCTCTTCTCTTCCCAAACAAAACCTGCAGGAGAAGGGGCTCCGACACGGTGCCGATGTTTTAAAGTGTCTAAACTGAGGAGAAACTCTGGAGCTGCCTTTTGTGCACTAATTTAAAAGCTGGACTTCTCAGTCTTTGTGATTCACCGGTGGTGTCCCAAACAAACAGAGCACCGTCTGTCCTCGCTCCCTTCGACCTGCCTACTCTAACGGGCTGCTGCACTTCCGGGGAAACACCCGACAAATTAAAAGTCCCATACCTCCTCTGGACTTGGAGGCTAATTCGCCGAAATGCTTTATATACAGCTCTGGAAATAAATCAGAGACAACTCCAGTTTCTTTTTAAAATCAGCATCCCCACATCTACAGCAGGTTCTTAGTGAGAACAGAAGGTTGGGTTCTAGCTTTCCTGGCAGATACAGTGAGCATCTGGTTCATAAGAACAAGGTCAAGCAGCAAACACACAGGACAACACAGCTACAGGCTGGCAGAGGGCCAAACCCACTCTACTGACCGTGATGAGTGCCACCTCATTCCAATGTCCCTTACCCACCGTAAGATGACCTTAAGTGACCTACAGAGAGCCTGGCGAGCGGTGGCTGGGGTGAAACGCACAGCGAGCATGGTTGTAAAAACAGGCTTCTGGAGGTCATTAGTGATTTTCTAAATAAACAGATCTAATACAATATCTGATCTGGAGTTTGGGAGACATGGTTCCAGTAGTGTAGAGAATAAAACAGAACTGAGGAATTCTGGTCCAACACAAACCCAGAACCTGTATACCTAGAGACACTGATCAGTTTCAGGTGGGCTCTTAAATTTATACTATACTTTATACTATCTCAAGATCTCATATTTTATATTTATAGTACATGTTTATTCAATATTTCAGTTTTGAATTTTAAATAAAGATTGTCGCTGTCCAATGAAAATTATTTTCATGCACTGTTTGAACACAGAAGCTGCTGCTCACATTGTCTAAATATTTCATGATGAATAGGCCAACAGAAATGGCTCAAAACTGCTTGGGAAAAAAGTCTGGTACCATTGACTTACCTCATAATTAAATAAAGTTTTTGCCCTTTGTTTTTACAGTCATGGATATACTTGTTTTTCTTTGGAGAGCGATGATATGATGGTATATAGTAGTTATCTATTTAAATTTAATTGTCATTAAATATGAAATATAACCCATTCAGAGTGTTAAAATATCTTCATTCATTTACAGAGATCCAGAGGTGCTCACTGCTTTTGACAACACATGTGTTACACATGTATGTTACACTCTGTATGTAAGGTAACGTAGCATGATTTTATTTTTGATAATTTTGGACCATTTATATAGGTCTGATCATCAAAGAGATTTTGAAAACCGCATTGAAAACCGCAGCCGGCATTTTTAAACCAAACAAAAACCTTAAAACGGCACCACTGTCCAAAAGTTTGGGGTCACAAAATGTATTAATACAAAAAAACATTTCTTAGAAGATTATACAATGAAATTCATTTCTTAAACAGTTTGTAGGAAGCTGTAAAAATTAAGGTTTTGGATGATAACCGGACCTGGAAGTGATTGTATCATAATCTGTACTCCATTGGGAATTTCCCTAATTAAAGAGCTATGATAGTACTAGCTTATTATTAAACAGCACTACTAACATAAAATTAATTTATATGTTTTAGTATTTAGTGTTTAGCATTTCAATCTACAGAATATGTACTATTATTGAAGAACTTTTGATAATAAAAGTGACGCCAAACCTTTGACCGGTGATGTAAACATTCAGGTACAACTTTTACCTCACACAGTAAACAATTACATTAGAAACGTATGTACAAACACTGTACAGGAATACAGTACATTGTGCTGGTAGATGCAGAAATGCAGGTAGTGGTCCCTCAATTCAGTCCCTCCAGCTCACAGATAAAAGACGCCAACCTCTAAAACATGCATAGGTCACATTTGATGTTTGATTTACCCCCAAGGTGTGTTACATTCAACACCTAAACAGTAGTCGTATATTAAACATGTAGACATACATTCTCTGTAGACATTGCATTTCCTTATTTACACTTAGTAAATTAATAGAACATTTCTGAAGTGTCCAGACCTCTGCGTATGACTGTATATTTAGGTTATGAGGCTAATATAACAAGAGTAATTATTAACATAGCCCGTTAGCTCTAGTGCAAATTGAAAGACTCAAACTGTAGACACCAAACATAACTTGCCAAATCCACCATATTGAGGTGTGGGTGTGCGGGGCTGGTGAACCATTCCTTTATCATTTCTATTCTTTATATGCTCTCAGCCTGTCTTTGGAATTTTCTTCTTGCTTCTCGGAATTTTCAAAACATGCCATGCTTCCATATCGTTCTGAAGAGAGCAGCACAGCACAGCAGGGTTGCTAGTATTGTTCCTGCACAGACCGGGCTCATCAGAGAGAAATCCCCCACTGGAAGCTCCAGAGTCACCGAGTCAGGTACCTACACAATAAAAGTCCTTCAGTTATCTCTGTACAAACTTGTTTTCAAAAAACGCTGTACCATGTAAACCCCATATTTATTTAAAAACGGCAGGGTTGTAAATAAGGTGGGGGTTTGGAGCAAAACGCAAAGTAAAATAAATATATAACCATTTAAATAAAACCCAAAACGATAAACACACATACAGTGCTAATGCTTAGAGAGAGAGAGAGAGGGCGGTGCTAAAAGAGAAAAATGAACTGCTTGATGTGAAAATGACTTCTAAAGTGACTATTGTAATATCAACTGTCTGTAAATTAAAAGTTTGAGCTGCCAATAATATGAAAGGTGCTCCATAAATTAATAAATAAATAAAACATTATTATTATTATTATTACTATCATCATCATTATTATTATTATTATGATTATTATTATTCCTGTCATCATCATCATCATTATTATTATTATTATTATATAATTGTGTGTATTATAAAGAGATCTCTATTAGATGTAATCTGCGATCTTTCCATTACCTGCAAACCTTGGATATCCAACCATGAGCACAAACTCTGGTTCTGCACTGTGCAAGGAGCCTCCACCACTGGATGAGGTACACTGGAGGGAAGTGTGTCACCTGCACCAGACAGATATGATATGAGATATTTGTGCATTTGAAATGCAGATATGGAGAATCACTGTGTAATTTAAAGGGTTAGCATTTTGTTAGTAAGTGATCTGTCTAAATTTCTGCAAAATGCATCAACTGAGATCATCCAGAGCGGAGTGATGCAAAATGGTTCATCGTCTAGGAACTTCGTTACAGTGGTGGTAACGTGAACTCACCGTGTCTACAACATCATTTGAATACAAGGCAAAAGTGACCAGTGAACCTGCATGTGTCTTCTGAGTGTTGACATGTTGGTTGATTTTGGTAAATCTAAAAAAGGTACTTTAGGTTCTAATAAGGTCAGAGGGAACTTTAGATGCATTGTCTTTAGCACCTCGTGACACCCTGCATGTCTCTCTCTGCCATGAACGGGTTTACCAAAACACGTTAGGCCAAAACATGCTGAGAGCTATCGCGCGCATCGCACAGCATTTCCAGAACCACTTCCTGCAGTAGTCACGATTTTGTTACGGCGGTTAAAATCTTCGGTTGTCTGGTTCCTGTCACCACCACTATGGACAATTCTGACCTGGCAAGTTTCTCTACCATGGCGCATTGCACACCAAACCACTCTGAACGATTCTGTCTGGCTCTCAGCCATTTGATGATGTAAGGAGTTCCGCTTATACACCTACAGTTTTCTACACGAAGCAGAAGCCTCGGCCGCTCGATGGACACTCGTTCCCATCCACCCGAACTGGATGGCCTGTGGTACCGGCCATGGAACGGAACTACTGCCTGTAGAAGCCCAGGAAGTCCATCGGACGGGCTGAGGTAGACCAGTGCAGTGAAAGCGGAGGACAAATGGGCTGGGTCTTCAAGACTAACAGCTGAATCCAGAAGCACCTGTCACAAACATAGGCACAAAAATGGAGTTAGTAACTTCAGTTCTCATATTTACTTAATAATCAAGGATTTGGAGAGGAATGCTATACTGTACGTCTGCAGGGATACCACATTTTAAACTGCATCATAAATCATAAAATCATAAAATTATTACATGCAAGCATAAAGGGATAATTATTTATAGGGATAGGGATAAATATTTATTTTTAAAAAATATTTAATATTCATAATCATTCATTTTCCACTGTACTACAAATCTAGCTTTTTCTGGCTTCTTCGTAGCTTGTTCTGGAGCTACGAGGCTAACATAGCTAACAATTAATAGAGGTTTATGCCATCCAGCATCTTTCTGTGTGAATCAAATAACTGTATATGCCTCATAATTCAGATTAAAGAAGCAAACCTCAGACGTGGCCAACTTGGCCGATCCGCTACATTTAGGCTGAGCTGAGCATTTTGATTTTTTGGTGAAATATTTCAATAACCAAAATGCAGTGTATTACAGGGCATAGAGTAACTGTGTATGTAATGGCTTGATATATAATGAAGATGTACATACGATATTACTTATTATGACTATTGTGAGGAATTATATCATATAAAGATGAATGTATATAAAATTAAATAATGAACCAAGGGATTATCAGATTACGTCACCTGTAGTCCAGTGTCCTCTCTCAAAGACGCGAGCTGATACTGGTCCATGTAAACTCCGCTGGGTAACCTCTGAATTACTAGAGCCTTTATAACGTGAGGGGCAGGATCGTGATGAACCTCATACAGGAGCTCTCTACAGGACAGACAGACCGTCCACATTATTAAAACACCTACGTGTGGACGACTACAGCAGTCATTCCTTCATATTAATGGTTTTTTCAAAATAATCAGTTTATTGTCCTCCATAAATACGCTCTCAAAAACCTACGTGATCAGTTTTCTGGCCGTAAAGTGAAAACGTTTCTGTGTATATTGATTTAAACCAGTTTTCTTGGCAATAAGTGTGTTTTTGTTTGTAAAAATCACTAATTATTATTACAATACAGTAAAATATGTACTGTAATTCTGATGACTGGTGATAGTTGATATCTTGTGGCCTAGTTTGGATTCAGACACATCTTCAACTTAATGGATGCATTGGCTATCCAAATCAGGTATTGGATTATACGTAAGGGTGACTCGATACCGCTTCTACACGTTCAATACCAATACTGATATTGTAACTTCAAGTTCCTGTCGATACCGATACCACTTCGATACAGCCTCTCAAACAACTAGACTTTTAATAACAGGGCAGTGTATTAGTGAGAATCTGGTGATATGATTCATATACAGGAGTTATAATTCAATATATTGCCATATGCTGTGAAACTGTAAGCAAGACAGTATACTGCGAAACCTGACACAGTACAAAAAAGCACACTCCCGTATACACATGTCTGCAAACGCTCATAACGTTACTTGCTTGGACGATGGTGCTCTCTAGAGGTCAGGGGTTTAAACGCAACACAAAACAAGCCATTAACTGTCACTGTTCTTCGACTGTAAACTATTACCTAAACAAATCAATGCTCTGTTTTTCAGAATTGATGCAGCATCACAAATCATAATATTGCCATATTCAATACTTTCTTACACCACTAGTCAATAAATACACTTGCCTGGATGCTCTTTGCTTGACTATTCACCTAAATAGCATCACGCTTAAACTTTGAAACAGATATCCAACTCGATCCAACCCGTCTCAACCTCCCGGCCTTTGAGAGCTGGGACAGGCTCCAGCTACCCACCGCCAACCAAGAAGGACTGAGCGGTTTAGATGAGAGTGAGTGAGAGTGAACTAAATTTATTTTTTAGTTGAATGTATTCGTACCCGACAGGCAATACATACTGACTATACAGTACACAAGACACCAAACATATGACATAAGACTGCTACAAACTATTACAGACAGCAAATAAAACACCAAAATACAGTAAACACATTTCTATTCAACATGAACGATTATTAATCACCCTATTAACTTCAGGCACAAACAACACTCAGTCAGACAGACCGACATCAATCAATTATTATAATTATTATAATTATTATTATTTTATTTATTTAATTTTTTAGTTGGTCAACACTCTTTAAAGCCCCTTTCCCATAATCCAGTTTAAAGTGCCGTTTTGGTTAAGCATTTACATGACAGTTTAGCCCGATAGATAATATCAAACTTTTTCCAAATGATATCCGATTCAGTGATTTTAGCCAGTACTGGACCAGAACTGATGCTGGGTATTGTATCAGTGCACCCCTAATCATAACTACACATAACACAACATATAATTTCCATTTAAAACTATTTCTGATGCCTTGTGCTAATGGTAAACCTTCATCTCATGAACAGCTCTGAGTTTGGACTCATACAGCACCTCTCATGGAGACACTGACAGCTCACAGGTGTGATTCTCTCATGTCCACCTGTCCTGATTGTCATCACAGGTCAGATTCCTACACACTGCTTGTAAACGGATAAAGTGACACGGACTGTTACCTGTGGAAACCTGTTTTAAGAATGTCCACCGACATATCCACTGATTCAAACCATGCAGGTGCAGGACCACAGACGACCCCATCTGAATGGGAAACACAGAGTAGGATGATCAGCAGAGAGGGTGCTCAGGCATTAGCTAGCTGATGGGCTAGCTTAGCGGCTAACAGCTGCAGTGAGCAGGACAAAGCAGGACGTATCCGGTTTATTTTCTTCCTGTTTTCTCAGATTAGATATTGGAGAATCGTGTTACCTTTCTGTGACGCTCCGCAAGGGATTAAACAGAGCAGAATGAAGGAAAGATACAGAATTAGCATGGTAAACTCATGCTATGCTACTGTGTTTGTATGGGGGGTTGTTTCCGTGTGTAGCCGGAGCGGGCCGGTAGGGGGCGCTACTGCAACTCTTTGCGCTGCAACGTGCCGCGGAGAAGAAGAGAAAGTCTCGATTCGTTAATACATCATCATCTGTCTTTTTATGACATGTAAACGATTAACTGCGTACACTCTAACTTCTTTATTCAACAGTGTAAGTATTTCAAGCAGCGGAACGAACAGCTTTGAGTGGCAGGAGGAGTTTTAGGCGTTGAAAAGCTGAGGTAAACAAATCCAGGACAGACAGCTTCTGTTTACATTGGGCTTTTTTTTTTTAATTAACAGAGTAACTGTCGATTCCATTCAGTTACAGTTTTACAGGGCTTATTTAAAGGCCCTTCAAGTATTAAAGGTATAGATCAACATTTGAGATGTAAACAGATCCATTCAGGCTGGTTTGGTTTAAAGTGGTTTATTTGTAAATGAACTCGAAGCCTCAGGTTGATTGTTTTACAGTGGTGGTGGTAGTGATGGGAACCAGGGGTCACCATGTCTACACATACACCAATATATACACCAATTTTATTTTTATTTGCAGTAAACCTACACCTGGTAAAGCCAATGCATTTTCGTCATGGAGTAGTTATATTAGGGTATTAAGAACCATAAAGCTCAGTGAGGGGGATTTCAGAGGCATTGAACTTATAAGCCGTTTGGTTCCTATCACCTCCACTGTGAGCCATTCTGACTCAGCCTCTCTAAAATGGAGCATCTTGCATCAAATTACTCTGAATGTCTGCATGCTAACACTTGTGTAACTCGGTGTGGTTCCCCTTTAAGTTTGTTTAAAGTTAGGTTCAGTCATATGAGAGGTAAAGAGATCCATTTATGTTTTATGTGAAATGGCTTGTAGTAGAGATACTTCCGGAACCAGGGAGCACAATACATGTTATCTGTTGTCACAATAACCACTTAACCTGGTTATTAAAATGGTTCATTTATAGAGAAACTTACAGACTCTGATTTCCTTACAGTGATGGTGGTGATGGGAACCAGGGGTCACCATGTCCTCAACACACATACAGCCATTTTATTTACCATCCTAAAACCACCAGCGAACCTACACCTATTATTTGAAATGCCACTGATGGACAAAAAGTGGTAAATCAGGAGTAATACATTTTCTTTGGGGACTATTTTGCCTCACTGCACCCTGTACATACCCCTCCGCCTTGAATGCTTTAAAAAAAATATATATGTTCTAGACCAAAACCTTACAAAAACGTATAATACAACAATGGCAGCATAGTAGGAACCAGATAAAATGGTAACCTTCAGTGAGGCTGGTTTTAGAGGCATGGCCCATCTCACAAATTGCTCCGAATGACTGTTTTCATGTTCACCATTTAAATAGTTCATAACAGGGAATTTGAACTAGTTCAGTCAGTCTGTCAGTCAACAGTAAACAAATGCGTTCAGAGGGGTTTGATGTGAAATGGCTTGTTGTAGAGGTGTATATCACCGCTGTCCAAAACAAAACAAGTATCTCCAATACAGGAGAGGGCAGAAACCTAACTTCATTTGAATGTGAGTCAATGGAACCAGACTTTTATCCAAGCAGTTTTGGGCGATTTCTGTTTTTCCATTCATCATAAAATGTTCACATGGTGTAAGGGACAGGTGCTGGGTTCAAATGAAGCAGACAAGTGAAAACTGACAAAAATGGAGATACATGTTTTTCATTGGACGGCAGCGATATGCTGACTTCTGATTCCTTTACAGTGGTGCTGATAGGAACCAGGGGGCACATTTTATTAGCTACCCTATTCTAACCAGCTAGAATAGCCTACACACCACCTGAATCTTCTCATGTAGTGTTGATAACGGTGACATAGTGATAAATCAACTGCTTTTACTTAGTGACCTGCATGTACCAGGTGACTTTTTCCAAAAACATGTTTTAGGCCAAAACACCATGTGAAAATGATCATAAGACAAGGTCTTAGATTGTCTTAACTGTCTGTGGGGGCTGGGCTTTATGAAGCAGGGATCTCTATAGATGTCTGGTTCCTATCACCAACACCGAGGACCTGGCAGGTTTGTTTAAGAGAAGGCATTTCACATTAAACAACTGAGGGCAGGAAAATTGTGTGGAATTCCTGTTTCAGGACAGGCTATGGGATTTAGCCTTAAGTTGGACCAGTAGTTTGGGATGATACTAAAAACATAACTCTTCTCCCCTTCCAGGTAGACTACACACAATGTCTATAAGGACAAAGCAATGTGGGGTTAAGTTTGATCCTCCTTCAATTATCGTCATATATGAAAATGGAGCTACAAGAAACATCCGTAAAAGAGTAATCCCAGTGAGGAACTTCTCACAGTATTCAGGTATGATGTTTTTCCTTAACACGTTCCATTTCACGTACAGAAAATACACTTCCTGACTACCACTGACATCGACTCTCTCCTCCAGACTGCAGCAGGGCTGCAGAGAGACTGAAGCACCATGCCCGTCATAGTCTGTACCTGGAATCTGTGCCTGTGGCACAGTTGGAGAGACTCCACGCGGTGCTCCGTGACCACCTGCGGGGTCTCACTGTAGAGGAGAGCCTGGCTGCACAGCGGGGCCCTGACCCACATGAAGAAGACCTCAACAAGCTCAGCGATGAGGAGCTGAACCGCAGGAAGGCCCAGATGGATGTGCTGTTTGAGCGCAACCGCCGCCACAAGGACGACACAGACTTTGTGTATGACCTTCAGGTGGAGTTTCCTGAACAGAGTGTACGAGAAACTTGCAGCTGGGATGAAGACCAGTCAGATGATGGATTTTAACGGACCATAGGCTTAAAAATAAGACCTAGGAAAAAAGCCCCACCTGGCCAGCGTGTGTAGACTCCAGCTAAACGGCACAGACTCAGCCTTTCACTCTGCTTTTGTAATGCTGAATGGCTTCTACCAACATAAATGACCATCAGCATCCCTGAGCAACAAGTGACTCCAGACACCCTGAGAGATCATTCTTACAGTTCGGAGATGTGCTGTTTTGAAGTGATTCCCAGGAATCCAGGGTCCATATTTTTATCAAGAGTGTCAGAGTAACAGCACTGGTATAGGATCACTGATCTAGGTCCTGTTGTGAGCTTTACACAGGGCATAAACTGAACCCGAACCAGCATCTTCACCTTGAATGGTTTGATTAACATGGCCTCTGCCAAGGTTTGTCCAATAGGAATGTCCCTTAGATGTCTTCTTGTTGAACTTGACCTTTGACCTTAAAAGTTGGAGGGGGTTATGTTCCCTTAGAACGTTCTGCATGTGTTCTTCCACCATGAATGTTTTAAAATACTTTATCACTGACCGATCATAAAACAAAATACTCGGCATCGGGCAGCATATACAGGATTGAACCACATTATTATGACCACTACTTTTCTACTTTCAGCAGCGGCAGCCCATAGCTCATGTAAGGTGTATGATAGGCTGTCTGCACACATATCCTTTATTGCCATCATGGGTAAAAGGGGCATGCTGATTTCCTTCACTGGGGCGGATGGGATCTTTGATCAAATGTACAATGTTGGTTGGAAGACCATGACCAAGACCTCCAAGTACTACCCTGACCCACTAATTCGCCAGACTCGAACACAACTGAGCATCTGTGGGACCACCTTGATAGTGTTGTTCGCTCTATGGATCCTCCCCCATGTACAGAAGTCGGTATGGCTCCAGATCACTGTGACAACCTACCAGGACCTTATTGAGTCATTCCCAGCCTGCCTAGCTGCTGTGAGGGAACATTTAGAAATGTATGTCTGGTTCCTCTCACCACTACTGACCACCAGTTCTGACTTGGCTGAACTGGAAGTTCGCCTTCAAGATATCTGGCTACTTGTGAAAGCCTATACATCACTACATTGGAGTCTATTGATGACACTGTACATCATGTAGAATTATTGCTAAATATTTATTTAAGAAAACCTGTACTGAACAACTAGCCCACATAACAAGGAACATTGTTAAATATATGAAATCATTTCACAGTAGATGTTTGGTTCTCCATAATTCATGCCAATATTAGGACAAACAGAGACAAAAGCGGATGAATCGTTTTTTTGATTGTCATTTTTCCTGCTTATTGAAAGATGCATTTTAATTATAGCTTCTGACGGTCAGTAAATATGTTTGTGTAAGAAGGGCCATGCAAGGCCAGCGGTAATGTATTTGCAGAACGACATAAATGAAATTTCATATTTAGCAATAAAAAGCAGGCATTACACGGTAATACAACAGCAGTGTAGCATACATCAGTGCTAACACCACCTAATCTCACTTTGGTAGATCCACTAGTATGCTTGTGCCACCTCTTGATATTTATTTGGGTGAGATATATATATATATCTATCTACTATAACAGCATTGGTCACCAGTGGCACGAGTCCCATTCCTCTGGTTCGATCTCAACAGAAGAGACAGGGCCACACGAGAGGATCCTTGCTAATCTTCTAAAATCGTTCATTGAAACCATGAAGCATCTCAGAATTGTAGTACTAATCCAAGATCAGTTGTCCTACAACGATATGTGATTTTAAATCAGACATGTTTGTACCTTAACTCTTACAAATGGCCACAGACCAGCTTATAATCCATTAAAGACGATATGCCTTTCCTCACATTCAGGCTCCATATCTTTGGTGTTTCACTTTTGGTCCTGTGCTTCACTGACGACCACTCCTTCAGCAGCACATCACCATCATCCCAGGACCAAACGGGAACGTCTTACTGAATGTGACAACATACACAGGAAGAGCAGCTGATCCTGGATCACCACTCCAACTCTGAGATGCTTCACAGCATACAGGCCCCATTTGTGGTGCTGAATAGAGTCATATCTAATGAAAGTGCATCAAAGCTGTTAGATAAGATGGCAGATACTGCCAAAACATCATCATCGATGTTACTATTAATATACATTCGGAGATGGATGGACACAAAAGGTTTGTCGCTTGGCAAAACGTCACGCATCTGTTCGATCAGATCAGTTGCTGTTCATCCGGACGGCGTTACAGAAGTAGTCACTTCATAGTGCAAGTAAAAGGAAACCTTTTTTCGTTTTCCTTATAAAAAATAAAAAATAAAAATCCCTCCTACATTCAGCAGGACAGCCGCACTTGGCATCTTTGATGTTTATGCTAAAGAAAAATGCTCGAAACTAAAAGCAAGACCTCAGTCTCGTCACGAAGGTTTCGCGCAGCAGTATTAACAGATGTAAAGAAGTACAAAGTTACAAGAGTAATGGATTTGGTGCTTGGAGAAAGCCTACGCTACCTTTTCAGTAGAAGAGGATATACATATATAGATAAGCTTTGACTTCCCAGATCTCACTGCAAAACTATACGCATAAAGTAGATACCAGGTTACTTGCAGCACAAGACTCAGCTTCGGAATTAACAAAATGGACACAATTCAAGTACATCAAAAAAATAAATTGTTTCATTTTGTGACCCTCTTTTCCTTTATCATAGTCATATAGAAAGTAATATATTTATATATACTGTACATATTATATTATACCACATAAACAAAGTATGTGTGTGTGTGTGTATATATATGCGCACATATATACATACATACACATACATACATACATACATACATACATATGTATAAAAGTAATAGACATTTCATTTTTTCTTCCGATCCTGGGTGCATCGCGGACAAAACCTAGAAAACAGAAAGCATATTAGTGTCATATAAACTCCATAGCATTCATTTATCTTACACATCAGTGCAAACTCCAATTCACCATGGCAATGACTTACCATTTTCCTTTGGGTTTCGTTGTAAGGTCCACACAAGCGAAGTGAAACCACTCGATTGGACACTAGTCCCAATAATGAGACATGAGGGGAAAGAAATAAAAGGTCCTGAATAAGCATTAACATTTAGATGTAATCAGAGTTATGACATTAGTTAAAGTAGACATTTTAAAGTAGACCCAGATTCACTTCTTTACAATAGTGATAATAGAAAACAGGAGTCCGAATGATGATGATGTCCAAATCACAAATAACCCATATATACACACACGCTAACTAAATTCAACCCTTGAACCTACTTGAGATTTTATATTATTGCTGTCCAGAGAAAAACATGCATCTTCATTTTTGTTGATTTTTACTTTTCTGCATCATTTGACCACAGCAGCTGGCGTTTACACTGTGTGTGTGTGTGTGTGTGTGTTAAATGAGATTTTTGTTCTTTCCTGTAAAGTCGCCATTTGAGTTATTTGTTTTTCCTTTGGACAGCAACGATATGCAATACTGATAATGGCCGAGAGGTAAAGAGGAAGGGGGGAAAAAGTCTCTCAAGGATTATTTTGCCTCATAACACCCTAAATGGATTCATAACAACTATCAAAACAATGTTTTGGTCATCAGGCAGAACTTTCATACCCATTTCATGCAATAACCACGTAAACGTGGCTCCTAATAATTCATGTGTAATGACCTAAATTGTGGTTCCACCATCGCTGTAAAGCTATCAATGTGCAACTGCCTTTACAAGAGGATTTCATTTCACTCTAAACAGCTCGGTTCACATCGTAACAATTTCATTATTAAAGATTTTTCTATGGGACTCCATCCATGCTGTGCAGTTTGTCCCTGTGTTTACGCCGGCAGCAGGCTTTTTGCCTCGTCAAGCAAATCATTGGTCACTTATCAACAGTGGACGCTACTGAACTCGAGCCAACCGTTCATTGCTGTGGTTTCACTGACGCACAAATCAGATGCAGTCCCGCTAAAAATAAAAGTCAGCGTGTTTATTTTAATTTAATCTCAGAGTAGTTAATGAATCACAGTCCGTGTAGTCAGTGAGGTCAACAGTTAGTGGTGAGTCTTTATAACTGCTGTCTTTTTGCAGCAAAGGCACCACCACCATCTTCTCCGCAGTCTTTTTAAATATATATCTTATTTTATATCTAGGAACCACAAACTAGCAGCATCAATTAGTGCATTGCAGTATTTGAGATAAGAGATGTACTACCCTGCTCAGTTCCTATTAGTAATCACGACGTTCTTACACAGTTTGGGCGTCGCCCACCCTGCCCATTTTGCATGAAAACCAATCACGTCGCTCCCAGTGTGGTTTACACGGTCTATACATTATCTACAGTGTCTTTATTTTAGGTCCACGCAAATCCTTTTTCTTTCCACACACACACACACACACACACACACACACACACACACACACACACACACACACACACACACACACACACACACACACACACACACACACACACACGACAGATTTATTAAATACATAATAATCAAGACTTACGTCTGGGTTATCACAGCCGATCATTTCCCCATACGACACTTGGTGGCACAAACAGTATGTGGGCTCATTGGGATCTACTGGCATGTCTAAGACATCTGACGGGTGTACGGGTAAGAGCGATTCAGAGAATTCAGGGCTAGGGAGAAAAAGAAGGGAAAGAGAAGCACATCACTCTACACATTTATGATGCCTCCAGAAGCCTTTTTTTTTTAATGCTGCCTCGGTTACTATAGTTTACTTCCATTCTCCCACTGAGTGCACTGTCCATTTGTAAATATCTTCACTATCTATATTATCTATTAAGGCTCCTTTTATTGTTTATGCTTTCTTCTTGAAGAGCGTCACCCCAAGTTATGTTGTATGCAAGTAAAATCTACAAGATTCTTGTAGATTCAAGTAGAATCTACAAAAGAAAATCTTAAGTTACATTTTCCATATAAACGCATCTTCAAAAGAGTAGTTGCACAAATAGATGCACCCAAGGATTGTAGTCTATTCTGTAAGGTATTGCCCACCAATAAATATCACATCATCATCATAAAGGTACGGGAAAAATACATGTGAACATGAACACATTTAAACATTAATACATTTAAATAGTTAATACATTTGACTTTCCAAAGAATAATCATCAGAGAGCATCTCAGAGCAACCTAACAGAGTGAAATGCGTATGAAGGGGCAAGGTTTATGATATGATAAGATATTAACAGAAACATATTCCAGGGGTTGTGAATTTGGATTGGGTGCTGCAATAGGGACTGAAAATGTTCCATGCAAAACCTTTAATCCTCTAAACCCACTAGAGCTCTGTAGAGGATCTTGACTTCAGTCCTCAAATCTGAAAGCGTGCATCATTACACTCCTAAACAAAAATGCTAAATTGTATAAGCAAAGAAAATGACTAGCCTATTAGGAATACACTCAAAGGGAAATGCAAACAAGCCACATATGGCACAGAGGAAGCATATTTGTTTTTGAACCCTAACCTGTTTTTCATTTTTTTCTTTCGGGGTGAGTCATCATCTGAGCATTTTCTTCCTCTGCCTTTGGGTCCTCGCTTCTCCTTAAGCCCTCTTCCACCTCCTTCTGTAAAAACAAATACATCAATCTACAAAAAATCGAATTACATTTTCCATATACACTCATCATCAATAAGAGTAGTTGCACAAATAGATGCATCCAGAAGGGATCAGCCGACACTTGGTAGGTAGGTTTGAGATTGTGAGACATGCAAACGATTCCAGTTTCCTGCTCACACACACACGTGACATAAGCGAGGGCAGGCCTTATCCCTGTACCTGACTGACCCAACAGCCACGACCACAGACATTCAATTAGCAATGATGTCTCCATGAGTCATCCTGTTGGTGCCAGCACCACACAAGACTACATGCACATGGACTGTTAAGACGACTGTCCCTAACACCAAGTCAACATCACCAAAGCCTGTCGTGTGTCGTGACTGAGAATGGCAATGGGTCATCTTCAGTGACAAGTCCCGCTTTTGTCTTGGTGGAGACGACCAAAGAATCCGTGTGTGGAGGCACCGTGGTCAGCACCAAGATGAACAGTTTGTTGTCACACTTCCAGAAGGCCTGGTGTCCCTCCACCTCCACCGCACCATCTGCATGCTGTGTCAATATAATAAAGCTGCATGGGATGGATTATCACAGGACACCATTAGGAACCTCTACAGCTCCATACCGAGACGTCTGACATGTGTTACCCAGACCGACAGACACTACTTCCGTGTAGCCCAATAAATATTGATCATATCAGTCTAAATTTATCATCAGTTATTGATCCTGGTAACCTTTATCTTCTTTCCCAACAGCACCGCACTCCCACACCTCCTTCAGGGTGCAGCTATTCTTTTGATGATGAGTGTATGTATTTACAACATCACAGGACACAATTTTCACATACACACACACACACACACACACACACACACACACACACACACACACATTCTTCTGGATGCTATTGTCTTTGCGAGAAGTAATCAGGTTTTAACAACACTATGGCAGACTAAGATGAAATGAGAGAATAACCCAGCATTATTCAGTGCCCTAGACTTTAGCGACCTAGTCATTAGTGGTTCCAAAAAAGGCATACCATTGAGAAATGAAATTGCAAGGTCTTACCAGACATGCGTAACTAAACTGCATTTTGTGTAGACAGTACAGTTTCCACATTTCACTTTACAGCTTCACCATAACACAGAGAGGAGCTGATCCAATTTGTGGTATTCGCCATGGAAAAAAACCCTGACTGACACCAGTAAATCAACTTCACTACACATCACTGTATTTTTTAGTCAAAGTATCTGGCATGTTTTTAAAATATGCTCTGCCCTGTCCAAACTACCATGGCTGATCCCAGTTTGTGCAATAAGTGATGCAACATTCACACCACAGTATGTCCAAAAAAGCAAGTTACTGAAGCCAATTCCTGCCTTACTTTTGAGGGCTCTACTGTCTGGACTCTCATAGCCGCCAACGTCAAGCTTCTCCTTTAGTTCGTTCTCAAAGCGTGCCAGGTCTGCGTCCAGTCTCCGGATGTGCTTATCAACCTAAAAGGCATTGATGAAACCAATCCTTTGATAACATCTCTTACATGTACATGTACATCTCAGATCTTAGAACTGCTGCTTTGAAGAAACAGTATGTACCCACTCACCATTTCATATGTCTGCATGGCAAGCTGCACTTTGTCATCGCTGTATTCTTTACACTTGCTGTAGGCGTTCTGGATCTTCTGCAGGTGCTCCATTCTCTGCTCGGATGCAAGGTTCCGCACATTCGAGATGTATTCTTCTGCAAGCTTATCAATCTCTCCCTTCTTTTCTACCATGTTAAAAAAAGAAAGTGTAAGAAAAGTTGAAAAACACACACTCAAGATGCTCAGAATACAGTACATGGATGTCACATGACTACTGTCTTACCCTCTGTCCTGTTGTCCAGCTCTCGCATCAGAGTGAAGTTTCTCTGAAGTTCACATGGTAGGTTTTCAATGCCTGGAGTGATAAAATACATTTTTCACTGGACTAAAATTGTTAACACTGAAACAAGTGAGGTAGTTTTCCTTTGCTTTCTGCATATCAAGAAGCCAACACAACATGACAAATAAAATGATATATTAAAGTAAATATTTGAGGATTTTTTCTTATTTTCCTTATAGCTTTACTTCTACTCTAGTGTATTTCTGAGGATAGATTCCTTTTCATATTATATATAAATGCACAATCATAATTAGCAGGATTATTCCTCCAAAGGCAATCAGCAACTGACCAATTTATTGTTTATATTTCTGTCAAACTTATGACAAATAACGTAAGCCACAAAAGTGCATTTGTGAAGCGGCTGCCACACTTATGCCAAAATCCCTTGACATGCTTTGTCACCCATGTAGGTTTAGGTACTGAAAATCGTCAGAATTCTTTTGAACACTTAGTGATGGAGGTACATCATCTCACTCTCCAAACACTTTGACGTTATCGCTGTTTGTTGTGCTGCAGGTGGCGCAAAAGACCCTTTGAAATCGGATTTGAGCAGCCAGTGTGCCCAGGCTAAGACGTAGATGTAAATTTTTTTTCTGAAATTGGATTTCAAAGCACCTCTAAATGTAGTATGATTCCCATTTTGGGGGAGTTGGTTGTGGTGCACAGACTTTTTGGGCTTTTTTTGGGGGGGGTGTCAAGGTGAAGCAGACTTGAGGGGTGGTTCCAAACTGTCAAAAATCAAAATGACTATACCAAAAACAGGCTTGGGTTTGTTTTTTTTGGTTTTTTTTAACAATGCACACTGATTTTAAGATTGGTGGTATCCATTTGCGTCTTACTTTCACTATAATGCTTTATTCGATTTATGTTAAGACACCACCCATCTGTTTGCACTGCTGTTTTGGGCAGTTGTTTGGGCAGTTTGTGACTCTAGTACAGTACCAATATACACATAACTGACTAACAGTCCACAATATACAAAAAACTCCACATACATAATACATACAGACTTCGTGAAATATAAGATCTACGCAGTATACACCATATGCAAGCAATAAACAAACTATACAAGAACAAATAATATGCAGTTTACAATTATTTACAAACAGTATAAGCTTGTAAATGACACAGGTGTCAGTAACTGATCATATAGCTTTCATATCCAGATGCAGGGGATTCAAAGGTGCATCATTCCATCATCCCAAATCTGAATACATATTGCAATAATTGGAGTTCATGTGGCTGTCTAGACATCAGAAATTCAGACTGGATATCTACATTAACTTTTATTGCACATCGCTGATGCTCTTGTCCAGAGTGACACTAATCATATTATATGTAGGCCAGTGTTGTGTTAGGAGTCCTGCCCAAGGACTCTTATTGGTGTAGCACAACACCAATAATCACATAGACCAGGAACTGAAGCCCAGTCTCCCACACAGCTCATTGGCAGGTTGTTGTGTTTAGTGTAATCTTGATCTGCCAAAAATTGGATTTGGGATGGCAGTCTGAACATCAGCTAGTCAAAAATCAGTTCTTTTCCTGGTTAGGATATTGGATTCTCTGTGCATCCCTACATTTTATTCACAAACATTCAGGTGCCAATTCTCTTTTCCGTGTTCAATTTGATTGTTACACTGATGACAGCTTCTGTCCTGCCTTGTGGCTGGTCACATCTCTGACATTCTGAGGTTTATCTTTCTATCTAAGACCAAAAAAGCAGATAAACAGAAGAGGAGAGCCTAGGTAACTTCCGTTCCCTACTATGATCGCTCCTGCACGAAAGCTCCACTGCAGTTCCACAGGGACCTCAAAGCTAGTAGTTATTTTAACCTACTAATTTTTTTTAAAGAACTTTCACTTATACATGAGTTACTATTCCACTATTCCATAGCACAACAGTCTTTTTTACTTCAGTACGAGGTTAAATTAACTTCCTCTGTACTGATCTGCAAATGAGGTGCTGTTTCTAGAACTTGCCTGGAATCCAAGTAACTTGGGAAGCTTCTCTCTCTCTGTCTCTCCTTATCGCACCACCATAACTTCCTCACAAACCGCCTACTAGTTCCAGGCTTATGATTAAACTATCCATTTTAAAGTGAACTTTATCAAATCCTGTTAGTTTATCTCAGTACAACAGCACTGTTAGATAAACCGGAATAACTGTGATAACAGCAGCAAGAGTACTTATAAACAACCAACGTTAATAAACACGACACGGCTATTTTTCTTAACTTACATTTGGAATATTATTTTCAGATCGATTTTTAGATAAGTACATAAAAATGATATGCTTTGCCGAAAGTTTCAAACAACACGGCGAAACTTTAATATAGTTCAACTAGGCCGGGTAACGTTAGCCTAGCGAACCCTCAGTGCGACATCTATGCTAGCACATAGCTAGCCATCAGGCTAGCAACTCAAATCCCTCCATTTAAGATTAAAACTAGTTCATCTTAATCTGAAGATATAATCTTCGGGAAAAGACGGTTGTCAACATTTTAAAAGCCTGACAAACATACATAAACACGACACCTTTTCCGATTTTGCCTGTTGGACGTCAGTTGGTCGGCTAGCGGGGATTAGCTTAGCTTAGCGGGCTAGTTACCATTAGTCGCTTGCGCCACTACAAGCAGCTCGTCGGGTCGCCAAAAACAGGCAACCACCAGACTTACTTGATATACTTGTTTATACTTACTGTCAAGGTAGTGTTCGAGGTAAATAGCCGTCGCCATTATTTCCAACCTCCAGCTTATAGCGTAGCTTTAGTAGTTTTTTGCTTCTGAACGCCTGAAGTAGAATAACATTGGCATTTATTAATTATTCATTACCCGCCTCACTCCCATTGGCCGAGACGCCGCTGTTTTGCATACTTCCATCTGATTGGCTGGTATTGGGGTTTGGCTTATTGCTTAAACATAACATGAAGCTGCATATATGTATCCTATATAACACTAGCACGTGATAAAACACTCACGTGGTAAAGGTTTGGAGAAGGATGTATACAATCACAAGTTAAAAGAAAAAAAAGGTGATTATTTAATAGAGTATGAATAATCATTTTTGTAGGGAAAGTGCTTTGGGAAGGTGCATTTAACGGCCCTTCAACAAAAGGACCAAAAGTATGTGTTTAAAATAAAGAGAAAACTTTGTTACCTTATTCTTCAATGGTCAGGACCTCCACAGAACCACCACAGAGCAGGTATTATGTGGGTGGTGGCTCATTCTCAGCACTGCAGTGCAGAATAGGCTACTGGCCAGGGGTATGCATCCGACAGTGACACTAGAGGATGAACAACACAAACATTAGCAACATATGAGCAGCTTACATCTACAAGACCAGCAAAGTAGGAGTGTCTAATAGAGTGGACGGTGAACGGACACAGTGTTTAAACACTCCAGCAGCACTGCTGTGTCTGATCCACTCACACCAGCACCACGTCAGTGTCACTGCAGTGCTGAGAATGACCCCCCACCCCCCATAATTCCTGCTCTGTGGTGGTCCTGACAATCGAAGAAATAAGTAAATGTTAATCAATTCATTCTGATGTGTGTGTATGCCATTTCTCGTTACACATATGTCCTTTTATGTATTTATTTATTTATTTGTTTATTTATTTATATAGGTGGTTAGTATAATGTATAACTACCATTTTCCTTTAATCGTAATTTTTTTAATGAGCATGTGACAGAGCTCAACTTTGACCCCGGAAGTAATCCCCTGTGCGCACTCTATGGAAACATATACAGAGAAGAAAATTAAAAGCACGACACTAGTTGAATTTTATTGGTTTATTCCGGACCACGACATATAGAGGAGGATTTGTGGTCCGACATGTGTGGTAAATAAATGGACACCACTCTGGAGAACTCGGGCGATCTGCAATCTCAGGTAGGCGTCGCTCATACAGCTGGGTTTGAAGTTTGAATGCGTGTCAGTGAGTGAGTCAGGCTGTAGAAGTTGTGGCTGGTTGTATTTTGCTGGTATTCTTCACAGGTTGAGGAGATTGAAGCTCTTTCCGCCATATACGGTGAGGAATGGTGCGTGATTGACGAAGCATCACGAATATTCTGCATCAAAATATCAGATGACATTAATGAGCCCAAATGGTCTGCATGTCTGCAGGTACAGATTTGGTTTTGAATCATCTGCTATATTATTATGGTGGTTGTTGTTGTTTTTGATATTTATCTTAATTTTGTTCTCGGTTAGATCATACTCCCAGAAGACTACCCAAGCTCTGCTCCTCCAATATACCAAATAAAGTAAGTGCTGATTCAGTGTGACCACGTGAAGTGGGCAGTTACATATTCTGCTCTATATAGGACCCTGTCTATACTGTCTACACAGTTCAGTTCAATTAAAACAGCTGCAGTAGTAGCTCCACGCTGTTGATCCAGCTACAGGTTGTTTTCCATCTTTGTCAGTCTTGTTCTAAAGCCATAAATAAAGATGGCCAAAATAGGAATTCTGGGCTGATATCCTATATTTTTGATGTACAAGCAGTACATGCCATGAAGGACATGGATATCAGCATCCGCCTGAAATTTTTTGTTCATACGTCATGAAGTATATCTAATATAAATATATGTATAAAAGATCATGCCATCACAGTCTGTCACGTCACCATTGCAATCTTTGGTGACGTTGATGTGGCGTTAAGGACAGTCGTCTAACAGTCTGCGTGCATGTAGTCCTACACCTTGCGGGAGCCTGCCAGTGGGGCTGGCACTAACAGGATGACTCATGGAGGGAATCACTGCCCTGGCTGTTGGGTACAGCGATAAGGCCCATCCTTGCTTACATCACATGCACAGCTAAGGGTGAAACTTGAATCATTCTCATGTTTCACGATGTCAAACCTACACACCAGGTTTCATTCCTGTTCTTTGATTCCTTTTGAGTGCAACTATTTGTGCAACCATTCTTTTGATGATATGTGTTGTTGTCTTTTTGATGTCTGTGTGTGTGTGTGTGTGTGTGTGTGTGTGTGTGTCTGTGTCTGTGTCTGTGTGTGTCTGTCTGTGTGTCTTTGTGTCTGTGTATCTTTGTGTCTGTGTGTCTTTGTGTCTGTGTGTCTTTGTGTCTGTGTATGTGTGTGTGTATGTGTGTGTGTATGTGTGTGTTTTCTAAGCACATAAATGCCCACAAAGAGAGACTTCCAATATTGTTGTACCTAGGCCTCTCTTGGGTGTGGGAATTAGAGCAATCAATAGCAGCTTTGTGACGGAAGGGCTGCTGAACGTGCAGCAACACATCCACAAATCATGTTCTGTTTCTTTTCCAGTGCAGGATGGCTGAGAGGGCCAGACCGAATCAAACTCTCAAACAGCCTAGAGGAGCTGTATCTGTAAGCATACCTTTATTTACAAGCATCCTTCACAGCTTCTTTCCCCCTCTCTCAACCAGGATCCAGTTTGTAAATAAACAGTAGATTACATGTCTGTTATCAGACATTATCAGACATTATCAGGCATTATCAGGCGTTATCACACCATTAATTAATTAAAGTTGTTGCAACTTTGATTCTCGAGTGTTAAGTATCTTCTGTGGTTGCAGGGAAAATGTCGGAGAGAGCATCCTTTACCTCTGGGTGGAGAAAATCCGGGAATTCCTGATAGAAAGGTCTCAGTATGCAAACACAGGTAAAGACGCAGAGTGTGACTGTGGATTCATCAACATTTATTCATCGCAAAACTGCAGCACAAAAGCTTGCAAGCCATATGGGGAGGCGGGTGCAGGGCTAGCACTGCGAATCATAACCGCATGACTTTCTCACACCCCTCATTTTAAACCCTGCAGACTTGTGTTTTAACGCAGTGAGTCACCCTGAAACAAAGTTATCTGTTTGGGTCACAGAGTGGAACGAGTGCATGATGTGAGTCACCGGATGCACTTGTCATGGTCTTGAGGAGGAGCTCGTTTATCACTGCGTCGCAGGCTTGACTGCAGCTGTATGGGTTAGCTAATGTAATCTTGAGGGAGAAAGCGGATGATGTAGTTAGAAAGCCCCTTGGCTGCATTTCTGCCCCAACTTTTTGTATGTTCCGTCACACAGAAAGGTGCACGGTGGTTCCCGCAGATCAGCCTTGCTGAGTCGCTGCTGCGGTTTAAACCCCTGGTGTGTCTGTTGTCTCACTGCTATGCATTAAATCTCAGGGCATTTGATTTGGACTGGGTTCTATTAATAGCGACTGGCTTCAGGTCCATTTGCACACTAGATGTCAGTGTTTTCTTGTTACATCTCTCCCTTGGCAGCACAGTTCTCACCCGCAGGGCATCGCCTGCCTCCACCGTCGGTTTTGATATGGTGCTGCTGTCATAATAAAACCTTGTATAACCGAAACGATGATAACTTTGCAGCAGACAGGAAAAAGCATTCTTTACTTTTAATGGACGTCAAGGTAACCAGATGTTTTTCCTAATTCATTTTGGGCCATTTCTTTGGATCCATTCAGGATAATGTTTATACACCATGTAAAAAGCAACAGGCCGTTTAATATTTTGTCAAAAACTAAGAAACAAAAACATATTTTTTCCATATTCTTTTATGGAAGTTTTGTTGCAACAGCAGTGGCGGACTGACATGATCATGTGAAATTGCCTGGTCCTCCTGCTCCTTGCTTTCGGCTACCTGCTGTTGCTGGTCAGCTTCTCTGGAGTTACTTATTTCAACATCTTGAACTTTCTAGCTTTTTCCATATTGTGTTAAATTAGTCGCTTAGCTATCAGTTATTATCTACTATAGATGTGCATTATCAGTTATATCTCTCTCTCATCCTCCCTCTCATATCCACCTTCCCTTCTCTCTCTCTCTCTCTGTCTCTGTCTCTGTCTCTCTCTCTCTCTCTGTCTCTGTCTCTGTCTCTGTCTCTCTGTCTCTCTGTCTCTGTCTCTCTCTCTCTGTCTCTGTCTCTGTCTCTGTCTCTGTCTCTCTCTCTCTCTCTGTCTCTGTCTCTGTCTCTGTCTCTCTGTCTCTCTGTCTCTGTCTTTCTCTCTCTGTCTCTGTCTTTCTCTCTCTCTCTCTTTCTCTGTCTCTCTCTCTCTTTCTCTGTCTCTCTTTCTTTCTGTCGGTCTTTCTGTCTCTGTCTCTGTCTCTGTCTCTGTCTCTGTCTCTGTCTCTCTCTCTCTCTCTCTCTCTCTCTCTCTCTCTCTCTCTCTCTCTCTCTCTCTCTCTCTTTAGAAAGAGAGAGATATAGGTTATATATCTCCCCAATGGGGTGTTGTCACCTTCTATTGGTTCACAGAAGACAAAGAAGTTACAACGCATTGGTTACACCTAACTGTGATATGAATAAACAAAAGGGTGTTCACATACGTGCATCATTAACGAAGAGGGAGGAAGCTCAGATATGGTTTTTAGACGCCCCTTACACCTGGAGAGTCCAGACCAGTTGGTATGCAACTTCGAGGTCACTCGAACAATACCTCACTGTGCCAGCGTAGAGAACACAGATAAGGCCTACACTGAGGACCGGAGGAGTAGCTCGTTTGTTCCATTTCAGATGAAAGGCAGTAACTGATTCGTGGTCCCTTTCACATGGGGCAGTAACAGTCCACCCGAAAGTCATGGTTAAGTGCCTGCGCCTATCAGTGAGTTAGTCTGGATATAATACACAAGAGAATGAAGCTAATGGAATACGTGTGGTATATGTGAGAAATAATAATCATCTGACTATATACTGATCTCGAAACCACACTCCCTTTCATATTCATCCTCTCTCTCTCATCCTCTCTCATATCCCCCCTTCCTCTCTCTCATATCTCCCTCTCTTTCTCTCTCATATCTCTCTCTCTCTCTCTCTCTCTCTCTCTCTCACACTCCCTTTCATATTCATCCTCTCTCTCTCTCACACTCCCTTTCATATTCATTCTCTCTCTCTCATCCTCTCTGATATCCCCCCCCTCTCTCTCATATCTATCTATCTATCTATCTCTCTCTCTCTCTCTCTCTCTCTCACACTCCCTTTCATATTCATTCTCTCTCTCTCATCCTCTCTCATATCCCCCCTCTCTCTCATATCTCCCCCCCCCCTCTCTCTCTCTCACTCCCTTTCATATTCATCCTCTCTCTCTCATCCTCTCTGATATCCCCCCTCTCTCTCATATCTATCTCTCTCTCTCTCTCTCTCTCTCTCTCTCTCTCTCTCTCTCTCTCTCTCTCTCTCTCTCTCTCTCTCTCTCTCTCTCTCTCTCTCTCTCTCTCTCTCTCTCTCTCTCTCTTTCTCACACACTCCCTTTCATATTCATTCTCTCTCTCATCCTCTCTCATATCTCCCTCTCTCTCTCTCTCTCTCTCTCTCTCTCTCTCTCTCTCTCTCTCCTTCTTTCTCGCTCATCCTCTCTCATATCTCTCTCTCTCTCTCTCTCTCTCTCTCTCTCTCTCTCTCTCTCTCTCTCTCTCTCTCTCTCTCTCTCTCTCTTTCATATTCATCCTCTCTCTCTCATCCTCTCTCTCATATCCCCCTCTCTCTCTCCTTCTCTCTCGCTCATCCTCTCTCTCATATCCCCCTCTCTCTCATATCCCCTTCTCTCTCTCCTTCTCTCTCGCTCATCCTCTCTCTCTCATCCTCTCTCATCTCTCCCTTTCTCGTTCTCTCTCTCTCTCGTATCCCCCTCTCTCTCTCCTCTCTCGCTCATCCTCTCTCTCTTATCCTCTCTCATATCTCCCTCTCTCTCTCTTTCTCTCACGCTCCCTTTCATATTCATCCTCTCTCTCTCATCCTCTCTCTCATATCCCCCTCTCTCCCTCTCCCTGTCTTTCTCTCACGCTCCCTTTCATATTCATTCTCGCTCATCCTCTCTCTCTCCTCTCTTTTTCTCTCACGCTCTCTCATCTCTCCCTCTCTCTCATCCTCTCTCTCATATCTTCCTCTCTCTCTCTTGCTTTCTCTCATGCTCCCTTTCATATTCATTCTCTCTCATCCTCTCTCTCTCTCTCTTATTCACCCCTTTCTCATTTTCCTTTCTCCATCTCTTTTTCTTTCCCTCTCCTTCTCTCTCTCTTTCTCATCCTCTCTCTCAAATCCCCCCCTTTCTCCCTCTCCCTCTCCCTCTTTCTTTCTCTCACGCTCCTTTTCATATTCATTCTCTCATCCTCTCTCTCTCTCTCTCTCTCTCTACCTTATTCCCCCTCTTTCATTTCCCTTTCTCTCTCTCTTTTTCTTTTTTCTCTCCTTCTCTCTCTCTCTTTCTCATCCTCTCTTTTTTTCTCACGCTCCCCTTCATATTCATTCTCTCTCTCATCCTCTCTCTCATATCCCCCTTTCTCCCTCTCCCTGTCTTTCTCTCACGCTCCCTTTCATATTCATTCTCGCTCATCCTCTTTCTCTCTCTCCTCTCTTTTTCTCTCACGCTCTCTCATCTCTCCCACTCTCTCATATCTCCCTCTCTCTCTCTTTCTTTCTCTCATGCTCCCTTTCATATTCATTCTCTCTCATCCTCTCTCTCTTTCTTATTCACCCCTTTCTCATTTTCCTTTCTCCATCTCTTTTTCTTTCCCTCTCCTTCTCTCTCTCTTTCTCATCCTCTCTCTCAAATCCCCCCTTTCTCCCTCTCCCTCTTTCTTTCTCTCACGCTCCTTTTCATATTCATTCTCTCTCATCCTCTCTCTCTAATCCTCTCTCTCCCTCTCTTTCTCTACCTTATTCCCCCCTCTCATTTCCCTTTCTCTCTCTCTTTTTCTTTCCCTCTCCTTCTTTCTCTCTCACCCCCCCTTTCTATCTTTCTCTGACACTCTCATCTTCTCTCTCTCTCTTTCTGTCACGCTCTCATCCTCCCTTTCTCTCTCTCTCTCTCTTTATCTCTATCTCCCTCTCTCTCTCATTTACTACTGCGGCTCATTTACACTCCTTTACCTTCCTTTTTCTCCTTCCAGCGTTTATTGGGCAGCGATAGCCTGACTCAACTTCCTGTAATTGGTCTGAAAGTCTGTACCATCTAAAAAGTGGTTTCACACTCAGACCAAGCTGAAGTTTCAAATGGACTAAGACCAGAGCTAGTATAATTCGATAGTCTAAGTCAGGGGTGTGTAAACTTCTCAGTAAAGGGCCAGTGCGGCTGAACATCCGACTCGTTGTGCCACACACCCGAACTTGTCTAATCAGTTCATCTCGGTGTTCAGACTGCTGACCAGCTCTCCTGCTGTGTTGGAGTGAAAGCTACACGGACGCTTTGTGGATTTGTGGACACCCCTGGTCTAAATGTCAACGAATGTTTCCAGCGCTAGGACGTTTTGATTCTAAATCAGCTTATCAGGAGAGCCTGTATTAATATTAATATATTTATTATTAAAGTCTAACTGTGAACTCTCTCCTGGTGCTGTATTCTATGTTAATGCATGCACCTTAGTGTTGCTGTAATGGTGCTATCATAACGTGTATATAAACAAAAGCGCTGCTAAATGTATTTGTTTTCACTGTACACCTTAGTGAAATTTATTTGGTTCATATGGTTCGTGTATCAGCACTTTTTGAACATTACCAACGCATACACATCACTGTTATCATGATATTGATGAATTTTAATATGGCTTCATTCCTCCTTTCCACCCAATATAATGGGACTACTGGAAGAACGAGTGCATGCATTCTTTTTTTTTAAAATCCCGTATTGATCCCACAGTGAGGATCACTTCCGTGAAGTGTCCGTGAACACACACTAGGGGGCAGTGAGCACACTTCCCTGGAGCAGTGGGCAGCCCTATCCACAGCGCCCGGGGAGCAGTTGGGGGTTAGGTGCCTTGCTCAAGGGCACCTCAGTCGTTACTGTCGGTTCAGGGAATCGAACCGGCGACCCTCCGGTCACAAGGCTGGTTCCCTAACCTCCAGTCCATGACTGATTACCTCCAGCCCACGACTGATTAAAGCTGTTTAGTGGCACCTGACTAGAGTATACCCTGATATTTACTCAGAACATGCACATTGTTATGTGTAGACTGTTCTTATGATCTATACTCATCGTCAGAAAACATACTTGTACAAATAGCTGCACTCAGAAAGAATCAACCGACAGGAATGAAACTTGGTGAGTGGGTTTCACAGTAGGACACATGCGAATGATTCCAGGTTCATGCTCGGCCGTGCATGTGACGTTAGTGAGGATGGGTCTTATCTCTGTACCTGACTGACCCAACAGCCACGGTTGCAGACATGCAGCGAGCAGTGGTGTCCTCCATGCATCATGCTGTTAGTGCAGCACCATTGGCAGACGCTGCACCACCCAGGACTCTGTCTTTAACACTGTCCTTAACACCACGTC
>JAMWET010002029.1:380000-390000 GCA_024036415.1 Prochilodus magdalenae | reverse complement strand
GGTTATTAATGTGGGATATGGCAGCTGATTGTGTCTGCTGATGCCTGTAGATATATGTTTATTAAATGTAGAAATTGGAGCTACAGCCACCTAACCATTAATTTTAGAGAGTTATCTTTCTGGAGAATCGACAGCTTTTTGTGGATGGTGTAGGTTAATGAGGGTTTGGGATAGGAACAGTGTTGGGTAGTACGGGGATGGTGTGGAGTTGATGTTGGGTAAAGCATGGATGACCGGTGCATTGTGTAGGTTAATGTGGGGATAGGATATGGGATAGGGATAGAGACAGTGTTGATTAGGGCGAGGATGGTGTGCAGTTGATGTTGGCTAAGGTTCGGACAGCCTGGCGATGGTGAACAGTATGGAGGTAGTGGTTAATACAAAGATAAGGAGAGGAGGGTGTTGGGTGTGTAGGTGGTGCTGGGTAATGTGGTGAGGTTCTGGAGCACCATGCAGATTTTAGGAAGCACTAATGATAACCATGTGCGTATAGTGGAAAGATATTCGGTTTGATTCTGTATTAAACCTTCCCTGCCCCTCTTCACATCACTGCTTAAAGCAAGTGCACCCTGCTGAATCCCTGATTTATATTTCAGCTACAACAGCCAGCCTGCAGTCCCCGGTCTGTATACATGCCTCTGAAATAGCGGGGATCTCTCTCAGTAAGTAGTGCAGTCTTTCTGCCTGAACCATTTGTTCTGATTATTTCCCTTAAATCTCGTCTTCCTTTGAACATAATGTTCTCCAGAATTATTGTATACAGGATATTGGATTGGAAGCTTTGATCTTGCAGTCTTGATAAAGTTGGCTTGGGTGATATGAAAGAGTAAGGTGCTGTGGTGGAGGTGGGTGGTAGTGCAATAGCGCTTCTGTCCCCAGCTCTCTCGAAACACCAGCAAGATCTAATCGGGATCTGTGAAAGGCCTTGACAGACCCAGTTAATCTTCTTCTGTGCGGCTCTAATAGACTCCATGAGATGGTTGGCAAGTTCAGAATCAACTCCCGTCTTTTTCACCACTCTGCTTTGCTTTTCGCTTCTCATTTGACGCCAGATCAAATCCTCCGTGGGCGTTGTTCATCTCTTCACTGGACTGGGATTGCGGCTTTCAGAAGTCGCAGTTAGTGCTGGTGATAAGAACATGCAGTAATGGGGTGTGTGTGTGTATATATATGTATGTGTGTGTGTGTGTATATATTTATATATATATATATATATATATATATATATGTATGTATGTATGTGTGTATATATATATATATATATATATATATATATATATATATATATATATATATATATATATATATATATATAATCAATTATAATCTCAAGAGTCAATTTTAAAATTAAAAATGTACCTACAAACATACATTTGTTAATGTTAGCAGATGGAAAAACTCTCAATTCATGTTTATACTTAAATATTTGATATATGCTGAGGATAATATAAAGATTCATGTACTGATAGGGTGTAGATAGGGTTAGGTTGGCACGATTGCTTTGTTAAGTAATGTGGGGTTTGGATGGGGACCATGTTGGATAATACAGAAATAGTGGGTGGGGCGGTGTTGGGGAATGATGGGATGGCATAGAAATGGTTTTTCGGCAGTTGATATAGTGTCGGTGTTGGGTAAGGCATGGATGGTGTGTAGTAATGTGGCAATGTTATGGGGACAGGGTGGAGTAATATGGGGATGGAGCGGAGTTGGTGTTGTGTAAAGCAGGGATGGCCTGGGGATGGGGGGGACAGGGTTGAGTAGTGCGGGGATGGGGCGGAGTTGGTGTTGTGTAAAGCAGGGACAGCCTGGGGATGGGTAGGGGAGAATGTTGAGTAGTGTGGGGATGTGGCGGAGTTGGTGTTGTGTAAAGCAGGGATGGCGTGGGGAATGGGTAGGGGACAGTGTTGAGTAGTGTGGGGATGGGGCGGAGTTGGTGTTGTGTAAAGCAGGGATGGCCTGGGGATGGGTAGGGGACAGGGTTGAGTAGTGTGGGGATGGGGCGGAGTTGGTGTTGTGTAAAGCAGGGACAGCCTGGGGATGGGTAGGGGACAGGGTTGAGTAGTGCGGGGATGGGGCGGAGTTGGTGTTGTGTAAAGCAGGGATGGCCTGGGGATGGGAAGGGGACAGGGTTGAGTAGTGCGGGGATGGGGCGGAGTTGGTGTTGTGTAAAGCAGGGATGGCGTGGGGAATGGGTAGGGGACAGGGTTGAGTAGTGTGGGGATGGGGCGGAGTTGGTGTTGTGTAAAGCAGGGATGGCCTGGGGATGGGTAGGGGACAGGGTTGAGTAGTGTGGGGATGGGGCGGAGTTGGTGTTGTGTAAAGCAGGGACAGCCTGGGGATGGGAGGGGGACAGGGTTGAGTAGTGCGGGGATGGGGCGGAGTTGGTGTTGTGTAAAGCAGGGATGGTGTGGGGATGGGTAGGGGACAGTGTTGAGTAGTGTGGGGATAGGGCGGAGTTGGTGTTGTGTAAAGCAGGGATGGCCTGGGTATCGGAAGGGGACAGGGCTGAGTAGTGCGGGGATGGGGCGGAGTTGGTGTTGTGTAAAGCAGGGATGGCGTGGGGATGGGTAGGGGACAGTGTTGAGTAGTGTGGGGATGGGGCGGAGTTGGTGTTGTGTAAAGCAGGGATGGCCTGGGTATGGGAAGGGGACAGGGTTGAGTAGTGCAGGGATGGGGCGGAGTTGGTGTTGTGTAAAGCAGGGATGGCCTGGGTATGGGAAGGGGACAGGGTTGAGTAGTGCAGGGGTGGGGTGGAGTTGGTGTTGTGTAAAGCAGGGACATCCTGAGGATGGGAAGGAGACAGTGTTGAGTGGTGTGGGGATATGGCGGAGTTGGTGTTGTGTAAAGCAGGGATGGCCTGAGGATAGGAAGGGGACAGTGTTAAGTAGTGTGGGGATGTGGCAGAGTTGGTGTTGTGTTAAAGAGGAATGGCCTGGGGATGGGATTGGGACAGGGTTGAGTAGTGCAGTAATGGGGCGGAGTTGGTATTGTGTAGTCTACAGCTGATGTTGTGTAAAGCAGGAATGACCTGGGAATGGTTTAGGTAAATGTGGGGACAGGATGGGGACAGTGTTGAGTAGTGCGGGGCCAGTCTACAGTTGATGTTGCATAAAGCAGAGATGGCCTGGGAAGTTGTAGGTTAATGCAGGAACGGTATGTAGAATGCTATGTGTTGGTTAAGGAGTATAGAGAGTTGGGTAGTGTGTGTGGAGATACCGCTGAGTAACGTTGGGCATCATACAGATTTTAGGAAGAACCGATGTTGGAAATCATGCATATAAATGAAAGTAGAATGAAACTTAGACGACCAATCAGGAGTCTGGATTCTGGAAGAGGTTTATTGGCTCCCTGATGACTCTGTAATGTTGTAATTGTATATTGGATGTCAGAATTTTCCGATACTCTGTTATATTAAGCTAATTCAGTCAGTACCATAAAGGTATTGAATTTCGATACCCAGTCCGGCGTTAAATGGTTTGGAGTCGGGCTAAGCCTACGTGGCATTTTAAGCCACTATCTCGCAGACAATTAACATTGTTACCGAGGCCAGATGACAGCTGTTCCCCCTCAGAGCTGGACTTCAGAGCTAAACAGAATTGCATGACTTTGATTTCTTCACAATGAGAAGGGCAACACTGCACATTATCTGTAATAGCCAAGCCTATACACAATCACACAGCAGTCTTTCTGCTCATCACGGTTGACTGCTGTTTCATCATAATGCCTCGCCCGCGCTCCTCAGTCTCAGCGTGTCATTTGTGTTGGTTTTAACACGTTTGTTATTACAGCCTTTCAGTTGGCCGCGGTCCACACAGAGATAGAGGCTGGAGGATTCATTCGGGATTCGAGAAGCCATTTCTCCTTTATTCCTGTCGTTGCTTGTAATTAAGTGCCACAGAAATAATATACGTGCAAGTGTCCAATTTTAATATGCTAATGCATTTGCATAAAAGGGAGCTGAAGTACTAAATGGCTTTTGAGGTGAAAGAAAGAAAAGCATCGGTGAAGAGGTTTGACGTGAGTCAAGCTGCCCTATTCATGAGACAGATTAATCCCATTAATTATTTTAAACCTTTAGCAAGTAGGTGGCCGTGCTGCCCAACTTTGTCATCTCAGCTGCGTCCCAATTTGGCCAGACTGGAGAGAGGACACAAGGCCTATAATCATCTGAATTATCGTCACAAAACGCATACATCGAGAAGAATGAGCATGGAAAGGAAATGAGTTGAAGTGGCGACTTTTCAGTGTGTTACTACAGAGGAATTCCACCAAAGTTTGAAATTCACATGTAATGCAATTGATCAGATCGTGGTAGTGTCATTCAGAGTGGTGGTGTAAAGTCATTCAGGGATGTAAAATGCTCCATTCTGGAGGATCCCACCTACTCAACAGTTTTTCACAGTGGTGGTGATGATGGAGACCAGACATCTCCCTCACAAAAGGTTATTACATGAAATGGGTATGAATATACTGCCTGATGTCTGAGACAGTGTTGTGTGAGGCTTTGAATAGCCTCCCTACTTATTGACCATTATACTATCATCAGCACTGCATATGAAAACTCGCCAGACATGTGTAGACTCACTGGAGGTTTGGGATGGCTACATATGTGCTGTACACATGGAGACACCTGGTTCCCATCATCACCACCACCACTCTACGGCTGTATATTTAGAATGGGATACTACGTAGTACTGACATACTAAATTTAACCAATAGCAGTACGTAGTATGTGGCCAAATTGTAAATCTGTTGTGCACTGAAGATGTTCTAGTATACAGAGGGAGTTATCTTTATGGTGTACTGTATCCCATCATGCACCGCGGCCTCACCAGCTCTCAGCCTGCTTCAGCCAGAGAAAATGGCAGCGGGTAACACTGGAGAGCAAAACACAGCCCACTCCGAGTATAAATGTGGGTGTAGTGATTGTAGTGGGGTGTGTTGTCATCAGAATGAGCCTCAGAAAGTTAAATATACAGGTCTGCAGATTAATAAAAGATGAACTCGCTTTAGAGGATCAGTTTTAGAGTAACATAGCCGAAGAGAGCTAACAGCTAGGCTAACCGTATCTTATTTGAACTGAGCAGCGTTAGCAGCAGCTAGCTCTAAAACAGTGGATACAGTAATAACAGCTCTGAGGTAAATGTGGGTGTAGTGATTGTAGTGGGTGTGTGTTCATCAGAATGAGCCTCAGAAAGTTAAATATACAGGTCTGCAGATTAATAAAAGATGAACTCGCTTTAGAGGATCAGTTTCAGAGTGAAAAAGCTGAGGACGGCTTACAGCTAGGCTAAACGTAGGTTAGGTGAACTGAGCAGCGTTAGCAGCAGCTAGCTCTAAACAGTGGATACAGTAACAACAGCTCTGAGGTAAATGTGGGTGTAGTGATTGTAGTGGGGTGTGTTTTCAGCAGAATGAGCCTTAGAAAGTTAAATATACAGGTCTGAAGATTAATAAAAGATAAACTCGCTTTAGAGGTTCAGTTTTAGAGTGAAATAGCTGAGGAGAGCTAACAGCTAGGCTAACCGTATTTCAGGTGAACTGAGCAGCGTTAGCAGCAGCAAGCTCTAAACAGTGGATACAGTAATAACAGCTCTGAGGTAAATGTGGGTGTAGTGATTGTAGTGGGGCATGTTTTCATCAGAATGAGAATCAGAAAGTTAAATATACATGTCTGATGGTTAATAAAAGATGAACTCGCTTTAGAGGTTCAGTTTTACAGTGAAATAGCTGAGGAGAGCTAACAGGTAGGCTAAGTGTAGTTCAGGTGAACCAAGCAGCGTTAGCGGCAGCTAGCTCTAAACAGTGGATACAGTAATAACAGCTCTGAGGTAAATGTGGGTGTAGTGATTGTAGTGGGGTATGTTTTCATCAGAATGAGAATCAGAAAGTTAAATATACAGGTTTGAATATTAATAAAAGATTAACTCACTTTAGAGGATCAGTTTTAGAGTGAAATAGCCGAGGGGAGCTAACAGCTAGGCTAAATGTAGTTCAGGTGAACTGAGCAGCTTTAGCGGCAGCTAGCTCTAAACAAGGGATAGAGTAATAACAGCTCTGAGGTAAATGTGAGGTAACTGGTCGTGTGACCATATTAGTATACCACACTGTAGGACGAGACTTGTTACCATACCGCATACTACACACAGGTGGATTTATGCAGAAATCTGAAAAGTTCCTCTTGAACAAGCCCCTTTACCTCTCTGTTCAGCAAGTACAGTGTTTAGAAGACCCGTAGACTAATAATTAGCCCTTAAATACAAGCAACACATTAAAAAAGAGCCAGGTAGCCTGAACTTCGCTACCACTGACCCAGCTATTAATTAATGAATCAAAAGTATAATTAACTGATTAGTCAATCAGTTTGCCAGAGCCTTAGTGCAGACCACATTACCATCACATTAATATTAAAATGTCATGCTCAAAGGAGGTGTGGTGTGGGCAGAAAGGGTGACGACGGAAAGGAAAGAGCTGTGAGGACGGAGAAGGGGGAGAAGAACGTCTCCCTGTCTAGCTGATGCTGCATTTACTGCACCTACAGGCTCTTAGCATTTCAAGGTGAATGCAAGTAATCAAGGAGAAATGAGCAGGAGAGACGGACCTGTACGACAGCAGCTCTCGTAAGTTTACTGTGGCTGCAGGCTAGAAGCCCAGAACTGGTTCACTGAATAAGAACAGTATTGCTTTGCTTCCCACATGAGTGCATTTGACATTTTCGTGAAATAATGGCAGAGGCATCCAAATGTGTTGGCTTCGTACAGGAAGTGGGTTACCAAAAGAAAATATTATGTAATCCCCTCCCTCTGTTGACTGACTAATACATATTTTGTGTCTATATTAGGTGCAAGGCTAATTCATACACTCATTATAAAAAAAAAAAATAGCTGCACTATAGCAGAAAGAATCAGCCGACTGGAATGTAACTTGGCGGGCAGGTCTGATATTGTGAGACATACGCTGCATGTAATGTAAGCAAGGGTGGGCCCTATCGCTGTACCTGTATGACTATGTAAGGTGGTCCTGTTGCATGTTCTTTCCGTTTGGACTCGTGGTGTTGTGTAGGTGGCATCCTTTGCAAGTAAAGTATTCCTCAGAGAAGAGTTCGAAAGCAATTAGAGTGGTTGGAGGAGTTGGTCAGGGGTCGCACCGGTAAGCGGGATGGTCTTATAAATGTACTGTGCCCACGCGAGTCATGGAGAGAGATCCGACAGATTATCCAACAGAGTGTGCAGTGAGTGACCCAACCTCCACAAATGTGGACACTCCCCAGAGCAGTGAAGTCCTCCATTAGCCATCGTGTTAGTGTCAGCACCATTGGCAGACGGCTGCACAACGCAAGACTACATGCACACAGATCGTTATGACGACTGTCCTTAACACCACATCCACGTCACCAAAGACTGCAGTGGTGTCGTACCAGACTGTCATGGAGTGACTCAGAATGGCAGCGGGTCATCTTCAGTGACGAGTCCCGCTTTAGTCTTGGTGGAGACGCCCAACGAATCTGTGTGTGGAGGCACCGTGGTCAGCACCAAGATGAACGGTTTGGTGTCACACGTCCAGAAGACCTGGTGTCACTCCACCTTCACCCCTACCGCACCATCTGCAGGAACTGTGTGAGGATGTTCAAGCTGCATGGGATGGATTATCACAGGACACCATCAGGAACCTCTACAGCTCCATACCGAGACGTCTGGCATGTTGGGTTAGCAAACATGGGGACCCAACGCCATACTGAGAGACAGACTTCTGTATGTGTAGCTCAATAAATATTGATCATATCAGTCTAAATTTATCATCAGTTATTGATCCTGGTCACCTTTATCTTTCTTCCCAATAACACTGCAGTCCCACACCTCCTTCTGGATGCAGATATTCTTTTGATGATGAGTGTATAATGGAAGTGTTTATGTACCAACAATAGTGTGAATTTAAATTTAATGTGTTCATAATGGTATCCCTATCCCATATAGGCAATGCAAGTGTATTCATATAACACATTTCACACACACAGAGCAGTTCAGGGTGCTTTGCGTAAATAAAAGCCAAGGGAGCATCAAAAGGAAAAATCAAAAGAAAGTGCTTAGGAGTGAAAAACTAAAGCATAATTAATAGTACAAAGAGCATAAAGCCACATACAAACATAAAAGGGAATGATTTAAGTGTTTATTAAAATTAGCTTATTAAAGGTACGTTTAAGAGCGCATTATTGGACACATTAAAAGAGGGATTTACCTGTATTTTAAAATGGGCACCTCTAAAATGACAGTTTGTTCCAATTGAATGCATCATAACAGCTAAATGCTGCATCACCATGTCCAGTTTGTAAACTGGACTCAACTAGATGACCAGAGTACAAGGATTTTGAGACCTGCTCACTTTACTCAGTGTTTTGGAGATGTATGCTGGGCCAAACCAGTCTTTTTATTTATTTATTTTATTTTTATTTTAGAGATTTATAGACTAGTAGCAGCACTTCAACATCTATAGGCTACATCTGTGATTGGATTTGGCATGTATTGGACAAGCTGTCCAGTATGTAGGCCTCATCAATGTTCAGACACTCTTCCATCACAGAATTGCACAGTTGGCACAATTCCGAGGAGAATTCCCTGTAGACTGGGATTTTATCCACTGCTGGTAGACCCGTATGACCGTACGCTTCCTACACCTGCAGATTCAGCTACTTCCTTCACACTACGGTCTTTGGCCACGCCCACATGCAGTCACTCCTTTTAGCCAATCATTAACATCTGCTCTGGAGTGTTTTATACACATGGAACGAGACATTCCCTGCACTGTAGCACCTCTTCTCAATCTGTAGATCCCATCACTCACACCCCGCAGGTACTTATAGCCTCATCGTCTTGGTGCAGCGCCATCTGCAGGAGCCTGATGTTATTGCCACCTTGAACACATTAGGCTCATTTATTGCCTGGGGAGCTCATGTAAACGCACTGGCTTTGTGACATCACAAAATTGTGCTGTTTTTGGGTCATAGATTTAATCTATGGACTGCACAGCTAGTATTTGGACACAGCTTTGACCTTTACCTGTTTGCTTCATTAACCTCACTGCAAAATAAAACCAATGAAATGTGAAGTGTTAAAGCCTTTCCTTAAAATGATACCAAATCCGGGTGGATGTGATGATGGCTGTGAGGTTATTAGAGCTGCCAGGAACACAACTGGCACCATCCTTGGTGGCAAAGAAAGATGACAGGAACTCACACTACTGGCCCCCTTTACTGTGTCACCTACTAGTCACTGGAATGACGGTACAGTCACATTTCTGCCCTGATGCATAGTGTATGTGTCCTGCTGCCAGACACTCCGGGAAAGCTAAAAATATTCATTCCCACGTCAAACTGTTGTTGGGTCATGTTCTTCTTCTTCTTCTTTTTTTTTTAAGAGAAGCCAAATATCAAACGTCTCTGCATGGAGTTGTAGAGGTTCCTAATGGTATCCTGTGATAATCCATCCCATGCAGCTTTAATGTTCTCCCACAGCCCCTCCAGAGGGGTAGGTGTGGAGTGGCACCAGGCCTTCTGGAGTCTTCTTGGCACTGACCACGTCGTGCTATTCTAAGTCGCTCCATGAGAGTCCATTGCAGTCTTTAGTGACAGTGACGTGGTGTTAAGGGCAGCTGTCGTAACAGTCTAGCATGTGGTCCTGCGTGGTGCAGCCGTCTGCCAATGATGGTAGCACTAACGGGATGCTCGTGGCTGTTGGGTCAGTCAGGTACAGCAGTAAGGCCCATTCTTGCATGTCTAAAACCCTAACCCTAACCTAACCCTAACCCTAACCTTCTGGGTGCAGCTGTTTGACGATGACTGTACAATCAGAATACAGTTAGCAAAATTAGCATTAGCATGTTGTTGGTTTTTTTCGTGTTGTTTCATCGTTTTACTTAAATAAATAACATTTTATGACTAAGATTTAAGGCCTTGCTCTAATAGTCATAGTTTATCACTGTGATGAACATAGCCAGTTGTACCTTC